>JAVTVJ010002657.1:0-122538 GCA_034509425.1 Eopsaltria australis
GGCAGATTGACAATTTCCAGTTAAAAATCCTTCATGGTTTCAAAGACACCTCTTAGTTTTTATAAATTTCAGGTAAGACGAAGGCAGAAATTTCTCTTAGCTCCGTAGCACCATCCCTCCCTAGAGCAAATGCAAACTGCTCTGAATCCCAGGACCCCAGAGCTTCTCACTACCATGAGATCCTACATGCTCTGAGGGAGTTATCTTAATTTGAAACTCTGTTAGCTCCATGCTAGAAAATCCCAAATCTGCCCCCAGACTTCATGAAAATTGTTTAAAATACTGGAAAAGATTGTCCAGGTTTTTCCCTAAAATTACTTCCCCTACCAAAAATTCGTAACTCATAACTGGTATAAACCTATTTGAAGGAGCAGTTGGAAAATCAACATGGCTCAATAGCAAGATTCCTACCAGATCAACTTAGTAAACGGAGAGCAATTTGGCTTGAGAACAGAAACATTTATTTACAAACTAACTGTGTATGAAGGGGGCAATTGTTTCCTAATTTAGATTACTCAAGAACAGCTTTTTGTCATGAAAAGAAATAGCCCAGCTTTTGAATGGTCCGTGAAGCCACTCTGGCTCTCTATGGGGAGATTTAAAAGCATTTGCTTAAACACATTTCTTTCTCTGTCCTCCCATCCTCTATTCTCACCTGTCCTGCAGTCCATAATATTTTGACATTAATCCATTCCTTCCAGAAGAAAGCAACAAAAGGAAGACTGGAGATGACATCGGAATCACGAAAAAATAATAACAGTTTACCAGGCAGAGGGTGGGGGGAAAAGAGAGACTAAATGTCCTGTGTGAAAGCTGGGAAAAGTCACAAGGTCTAGTACTTCACAAAAACATTAATTATCCCCAAACAAAAGATAAAGATATCCTTGCATAACTTCTGAGAATAAACAGATATATCCCATGATCTTCGCTCAAGCCTGCTGGTTTCTGTAACCTTTACTCCTTTTGTGAGTCAGCTATCACCCTCAGGATCTCCTCAACAGTGAAATCAGGGGAATTCAGTCTGGCATCTATCTGCTAAGCACTGCTCCTTCAATTAAAACCTTGTGTAAACTTCTCTGTTTACTGTAAAAAATACCTTTTCTATTTTAAAACTTTAACACAACATGGAAACGGAATATACAGAGCTTTGATTTATGGTCTTAAGCCCCTCTGCTAGCTGATTTTTTTAAAAAATTGGTCCATAACTCCTCTATTTCAAGGCCAGATGGTGTCCCGAGTTGATTTAGTTGTGGAAGGTTTTGAATGGAGTATACAGTCCAGTATGGAGAACAAGAAAAAGTATAGAAATTAAGAGGCCTCAAACGGCACCTAAAAGTTAAGAATCTTGAAGATACATCCTACAAAGAAAGGTTGACAGCAGTGGATTTGTTGGGTTTAGGAAAGGGAAAATTATAAAGCAAGATGATGATTCAGTACAGTCTATCCCCATTAGGTATAGGAAGAAAAACTATCTAAAATTGCAACTGTAGAATTAGAGAATTCATTGAGATGGCAAAATGGTCATTTTAATTTTCTTGAAATTTTATACAATCTCTTTAATGTTTAAGAGGCTAGACAAACAGGGGAAGGACTACCTCTTTTTACTAGATCCTACCAAAAGTGAACATAAGTGCTAAATAACCTTATATTAATAAGGTTATTATAAATATGCAGACACTTCAGTATAATATTTTTTATATCTGAATTATTTATTTTCTTCTGTCTATTAGACAGCCTTGAATTTAGTTTTTTTTGCAGATGTTGGTGTTAATCCCCAAGGAATTTCGACTGAAAAATCTCCATTAATAATCAATTTGTTCATTACCAGGCATAGCTAACTTATGCAACTACTTTGCATTCATGACAGAAGACTGGGTGCTTAGACTTTTTCTCCTGATGTTTGGACTGTACTTCTTCCTGCCTTCGTGAGGGAGGTGCAGGGAAATGTGGCAGAATCCCATTTATTGCACAACTTTGGTGATGTTCACATATTTCTTCTATTCTGAGAGCAGGCTGTAGGATTTTTGTCTTTACTTTGTTTGGTTTGGTTTCTTTGCTGCCAATCCTGAGCGCTGTGGCCCTACTGTGTCTCCTGTTGTTTTGTGTCCCCTGGAGCAGGTTGCCTCCCCCTCCTATTACACGAATGGCTGGGGGACAAGGATTGCCTGCAGAACGATGGAAGAGAGAGCTCAAAGGCAGCCTCTGAAGAGACTGGAGGTTTCACCCCAGCGAAATCCAGAAAGATTGGCATATGTGTCCGATGATTTTCACTACGATGAGGGGATTTCAGCTGGATTCTCCATGAGGCACGGGGACAGCCTGAGATCCAGCGGGACTGTGCCGCCAAGATACGCTCGCTCCGAGATCGTTGGCTACACCCTCCGCAACTCCATGCACAGGGGACGCTCCTTCAAGAGACAATCCCGCGTGGGGGCTGCCAGTGATGCTGTCCTTGATGGTGCCTACCCCAGCCCCACTGTCCCTCTGTACCACCAGCCCAGCAACAGCCGCAGCATGACCAACCTTCTGGAGAAGGAAAACTTCCTGGCCTCAGAGAGCGCTGTGGGACTAGTGAGGTCCCCAGCTGCATCTCGTTTGTCCCAGAATAGGCAATCTGTGAGGTCCAGCTTCTACCAAACTGCCTTCAAGAACACACAGGGCAGGAGGGAAGTTCCCCAGCCTGCTTCCATAGCCAGTGCTGCTGCAGAAGCGGATGGGAAGAGGATGCCAGTGACAGCTGCTGTGGCCGCAGCAGGGAGGAATGGTTTCCTGCAGAGTGAACAAGTGATCCTCAATGGATCTCAGCTTGGGTAAGCACAGTGCAGGACCTGCCTTGGCTTTGGGCTGTCACAGCTGACAGAAATGTTTGTTTAGAAAGAGAAAGTAAACTGATAGTGTGTGGTTCAGCAGCCAGCACCAGGTATGAAATACCAGTGCAGAGGATGCAGAAAGTAGATTGGTTTTTAAAAATCCGCTTCCAGTGCAGTGGAGGAAAGGGAGAAAAATGTATGTGTATGTACAATGCAGGGTCTACACCTCCTGCTGAAGTTTGTGACCCCCTTTCGCCAAGAGTTCATTTTATCAGAAGACATGAAGTAGTGACTGAGTAATTTACAATCTAAGTCACAATACACAAAATTGTATTGGCAAATGTTGTGCTCACAAGAACCCATATGATAGCAACACTGTTTCTCGTGAGAATAGGTCAGAAATTTACCAGTGGAGCAGCTTTTGGCAGATTGACAATTTCCAGTTAAAAATCCTTCATGGTTTCAAAGACACCTCTTAGTTTTTATAAATTTCAGGTAAGACGAAGGCAGAAATTTCTCTTAGCTCCGTAGCACCATCCCTCCCTAGAGCAAATGCAAACTGCTCTGAATCCCAGGACCCCAGAGCTTCTCACTACCATGAGATCCTACATGCTCTGAGGGAGTTATCTTAATTTGAAACTCTGTTAGCTCCATGCTAGAAAATCCCAAATCTGCCCCCAGACTTCATGAAAATTGTTTAAAATACTGGAAAAGATTGTCCAGGTTTTTCCCTAAAATTACTTCCCCTACCAAAAATTCCTTTTCAAAGATCACAGAATATCTAAAACTAGTTCCATTTTCAAAAGAAAATTGTTGTCATTTCTGAACTTCCCCTCAGGAATGAATATCTTTTCATTTTAGAATAATTCTGAATGTTTCCCGAGCTGTTAAGTTTCAGTGGACAGAGCAAGCCACTTGGTGTATACAGGAGATGGTGACTTGCATGTTTATTCTGGTTTTTGTTGTTGTTTCATAATTCAAATAGGATCCTAAAATTTCTGTTTAAGTTAATCATAGTGTAATTTACAACAGTGTTATTAAGAAATGGCTCTTTTCCTGTAACTTTGTAGCTGTTAAGTTCATTTTTCTGAAGACCCATCTTCCTTCTTTTTCTGAATTTGTTACTGTGGGAGAAAAGGCATCATCTGATATCATTGCTATGTGCAGATCAGGTATTTTTTTGTTGTCAACTACACGTGTGTTATGATTATATTTACAAGCACACATGGTATTATGCTCACTTCTGGTCTGGATTGAAATTTTCATCTCTGGGTGAAGCAGGACTTAAGAGATCTGACATTAATTATCTTGACTTTTAAGTATTCAGACTTTGCAGCAAGGAAGTCCAAAAAGCAGCCGAAAGCTGTTTTTTGGATTTTGGAGTAGTAATACTGAAAACAGGTACCTGACCTTACTTTTCAGTAGACTGTTTAAAAACATGTATCCCATTGATTTAATAATCTTCTTAATTTTGGCACATTCTTGAATGCATTTCTGAGCCACAACCAACAATTTTTGTCTCTAATTACATGTAGGAGCAATTACGGCTTTTCTTTTGCAAAAGCAGACACTGGAGTCTGGTTGTCTGTCTGTACAAGCATCAACCAAAGTATTTTAATACCTGCAGATGTAAAAATCAATCTTGAATCATTGTGCAAGTGGCTTGATTGACACCGTGTTAACTCAGATGGAATATTTGTGACCTATTGGAAATCTTTGTGACAGAAAAAGTGCCAGTTTTTAGGTTCAGCATTTACTGGAAGGTTTCTCAGTTCAAGAAGTTTGTAGACATTCCCAGTTTTCTTGTAATTTCTCGTTCTCTTAAGTTTGCATTTATCTGAGATATTGCTACCTTACCTGTTGCTCCCTTAGAAATTTAAAAGGGAAAAAAACCCAAACTTGTTTTTGAAGTAATTTGATTTTTCCAGAAATTTATACTTTTTTTAGGTGGGTCACAATTGAACTCTTTCCAAGTGAATTAAGTGAATGTAAAATAGTTGTGTGTGGTTAAAGAGACGTAGTGGACTGGCTGTGTACAGCATTTGAAACATATCTAAAAGCATTTCCAAACTTCCTGTAAAAGAGTTAGCTCGTGCTATGAAAGCAAAGTAGAAAAAATCAGAGTACAGAGATGCTACATCTGTATCTTCTGGATAAGTGAATGAGTTAAAAGCAGCCTTATGATGAAGAACTTAGGAAAGAGATAGATTCAACCTGAAGTGGTCCGAGAAATGGCTTCTTGCAGAATCCGACCTGTAAATGTGCTGAGAGGTGTCACAAAATGATCATGTGTGTATTTGTCTCAAAATCTCTATATTTTGGCAATTAAGGTGAGGTCAGAAATCATTCTGTTTAACAACCTTTGCCTGGCTGAGCATTTGTTTGGTGTCACTTCGTGTGCCAATCAGCCACAGAGCTAATTAAGTTTGCCTGTAAACACTTTGAGGGTGGGAACGGAATCATGGCATCAAATCCTATTTTGACTAGAGTTAGGGTGCTGCAGCTTTGTGAATACCACTGAGGGTCAGAGATTGTATTGCATCCCTTATTGCAGCCAGATGAAACATTAGGGAATGTTATTTCTATCCAATGGAGAGCAATCCAAGCGTGGCAGAGCACAACAGGAGAGAAATTCTCTGCCTGCTGCATGGAGGGATAACTGTGTGAACTGCTGTCAGTCTCAGGGCACAGCTACATCCCCAGCACCTAGAAATGCTCTGTCTGGCTGTCCATGTGTCCATCTCAGCCTGGCAGTGACTCCTGATGGACTTTTACTCCTCTGGGACACCCTTGGCATCCTGAGGTTGAGTTCCCACATAAATTCTCTGGTGTGCCCTAAGGGATCAGCTCATGCAGAAGCCTTGACCTGGGGGAGCCTGTGGTTATAGTCATCCTCAGCTGCTGGTCAGTGAAATGACACAATTTAGTACATCAGAGATGTCTGCTGCTCACAGGTGACTGAATTTGGTCAAAGCATTCCAAAATTATTGTTGTGCTTAACAGGTAGACGTAGCCACATGTGCACATTTATAACATGGTGTCAAAACCTTTGCTAATTTAAGAAATGTAACTAAAACCCAAGGTTGAAAAGTCTGTTTTCAGTTCCACTACAGAGTAAAAAGAAGAAATATGATCTGGCTAACTTTCCATACTCCATCTTCCTAAGCACTGTTAATTACTATTTAATATTTCTGCTTAGTTAAAAGAAAAAAAATTAAAGTTTCAACTTAAGCTAATATATTTCCTAGGTACTCATTTTAATAGAGAAGGCAATTGTGTTAAAATTTGTAACTACAGTTTCATTTACTGAGACGATTATCAAGAAAATCATTCTGATTCTGGTAGCTTTGCAGTAGGGAGTTACTCCAATTACTACTTGTTTCATTGTGGGTCACAGACTTCCTCTCAGCCCTGTCTGGCCAGTGGCACATCTGCTACTACAAAACTACCTGGATTTAAAAAAAAAAAAAATAGAGTGCTCACATTTTTCTCTCCTTCTTTTATCTGGGTGCAGCATATTTGAAACCAAAAGTAAATAAAAAGTCTGGGGAGCATAACCACCTGTCCCAGAACTAATGCACCTGATTGTGCCATTAATTGTTTTATGTTCCATTTACTGGGGAAAAATGTGTTTGGGGACCTCTCTTTCAATTTTTTTATATGGTTGTCTAACATAATCATCACTTAAGCAAACATGCTGGAAGCTGGAAGGAAAGTAGTGACATATATTTTTAGTTCTACCACAGGTTCTCTACGTACTCAGTTTAATGAGTGGTATTTTTATTTCTTCCAACCTGAAAAAGGGCTTTGCCTATCTATTTCAAACAAGAACAACTTCTATAATTTGAAAAAAGCAGGTACTGAGTCCTGCATAGGTGTAGTTTGGAAACTAAGACACTGATGAAAGGCATAAAGACAAATACAAAAAACAATCATCACACTACTGAGGAAAACATCAAAGGTATCTTCATGGCCAGTAATAGTCACTCTGATGTGGTTATGGCCTTCTTTTGATCCTCATCCACTTCTTCATCTTTCTTTTCACATCCAGTCCTTCATCCACTGGATGGAAACACTGATAGAAATATCCACTGATATTTCCATTTTGTTATTATAACTTAAAGCATAACTTGCTTTCTCCAGAACTACACTTCTATTTATGGCTTTCTCTTGCCCCAGAATATCAGTATCTCCTAAAGCTATTGTAATATTTTCCACTACTGGAAAGGAAAAAAGTTCTAAGAAAATCTAGAGTTACATGAAAAATAAAAAAATCCTAGTTTTACAAAAATGATAATTTTTCTGCAGTCTTTCTTCACTAGATTTCTCTGTCTATACTTTCAAGGAGCCCAGAAGTGGAGATGACACTGGAGCGTGCAGTGAACATTCTGAAGAGTGAAAATACCCAATCCACACCCAGAATCCTTACTGCAGTGACTTTCATACAGCATGAGTGCTTCCAAAAAGCAGATGCCAGGAGAAAAGTGAGTAATTATTTCTGTGCCACTACAATCAGATAGAGAAAATAAGATTCTATACTTTGTGGCACTGTGTGCCACCACGAAAAGAAAGAAGGCAGTCCAAGTAACCTTATAGGATACTGATGTTAGGTATTTTCCCTGAAATGCATTTATATGTTTTGCTGCAGATTTTTTGAACCCTCTCAGAGTGTGCCCACTCAGTTTGCTCTTTTTCAGACTGAACAGACTTAATTCTTTCCACCTTTATATATCATGGAGTCTGATCGTCTTGTCAGTATAGTTAGTCCTGTCTCTCATTTTTGACTGGCATGCAGAAATATCCCAAAAAAGAAAATTCTGAGTACAGTGCAAACTCATCCAAGTTTCAGGGTTTGTTAGGACTGCACAAATGTGTTTAAAAAGTACATGGATTAGCAAAAATACCAAGGGCTCACTGGAACTGTGCGCATGCATTAATACATTGTTTAGATTAACCAAATTTTTAGTTTCTTATAAGAAACTTGTTAAGTCTCTTACAAGTTTTTTGAAAGGGCATATTAAAAATATTTTCTTCTGCCTTTTCTTTTAATGTCACTACTGAACACAAATATGTCTCTCCTGCTGGACAGTTCTGTACATTAAAGTATAAGGGGATTGTTGATTTTAACCGCTAAAAAGCATTATTACATCTGCTTTGGTTTGTAGGATGCTCAGTTATCCCAGTCTTTACCTCCATAATCATGTGCATGCAGTCCAGTTCAGTGACAGCCAAGCATTTCTCAGTTCTTCTAACTTGCTTTAGGGTATGTCAAAGTCAGTTTTGGGAGAAAATATCAGTACAGGTGGTAACCTTAGTTTCAAACTGAGGACAAGAGCTTCAGAATTGAATGTTTGAAAATGGGTTATTATACAGACCTCTCTCAGGCAGCTTCCCCAAAAAACAAGTGGCTGAGTAAAAGTGTTCAGATTGGAGCAGTCAGCCTGAAGCCACCTTCTGTTTTCTTGTCTATCCCACATACCCTATGATGAGCTTTTCTGTTTGATGCCCGCCAGACTTGTTCACGTTGGCATTGTCTCGTGTCCCCTTTTTAGCCATTCAGCCTGCATTCTTTGTCTTCAAGGTTTTGCTCCCTGATATTTGACAGTTTGTGGGTCTACTGTTTTTTCTATTTTCATGAACTTGTGCTCTCTCAGCCTCTTGGTGAATTTTGTCTACTAAGGAAAATTAGAAGGACCAGTCAATAGCTGTTGTAAATTCTCAGCAAATTAGGTTGAAATAGCACTCCTTTTACAAGAGCTATAAATAAATGCCTTAAAAGTAGGAAAGTGTTTGACAGAAAGTCTGCGTAAGTATTTAAAAAATCCTAACAACTACAGTACTGGTGTCAAAAGGGCTGATCTAGTGCAATAAAGCAGGCTGATGTGCCTTCAGCACACTCTGTGCACCACTGCCCTCAAGATACATCTTCCTGTATTCCATTCAGCTGGCATTAAGATGATTGCTGAGTGATTGCAGAGGGAATCAGGTCAGCAGAGCAGGATAAAGAAAGTGTGCCTTTTGTACAGGTGGATCAGAGGAGAGGCTGCCAGGCTTTGTAGGTTACTCCATGAGGGACAAAAGGCTTTGTTACTTTCCAATTCTTCACATTGCCAACACCTGCTGGTTGTATTGAATTCTTTTTCTCATTAAACTCTGGACTGTTTAAGATAGTTGTATCAGATTTCTGAGTCTTTCATGTGCTGTTTATTCTGCACAAGGGTGAGTTTGTCCACAAAACCATATGGCATTTTGAGATGCTGGAGGAGATCGCTGGCAATTGTACATTAATGTCAGGTACTTTCCATAGTAAATTCATTCCTGAGTCAGCTCAGGGTTCCTTGTGCCATATCACAGTTCATATGGGATTCCTCATTCACCACAACAAACAATTTATTTCCATACAGCTACTATAAAATAACATCTTTTAAATTAAATTTGGGGCCAAAACCTCGTTTTCTGAAGGTTTAAACACTGAAAAGTAATCTTTGCTAAATGTGGGTAGTTCAGTAGATAGCTGGCTTACAATGTTTCATAGTCTACATATTGATGCTTACTTCTACTATTTTTCCTCTGTGTGGCACAGTTAAGAAGTATTAAGTGTAATATATTGGTTTTTTATACACTTTCAATACAAGCAGTCAGAAGAATACTGTCTTTTCATCAGGTGGCTGCTGATGAAAAAAAAAACCTGTTTATAAATGTTCCAGAATTAAATCTGAAATATTCATTTCACCAACATGAAAGCTAAAAAGCAGAGTGATTAAATGTCTTGTCAGAGAGTACAAATCTGCAGCAAAGCTGGAAGAAATTTAGTGTCATTCTCTGATATTAATTATGAAAACACGTTGCCTCCCCTAGTTGTGGAGTTTAGGTATTAGTGATACGAAAGCCCAGAAGTTAATAGTCATGTCCAAATGATTAATGATCTGTGCTTCAAGTCTCTCAAATAGGAGCAAATGAAAGGATTCTCTATAACTATTTAAGCGTTTTCTGGGGCAGGGAGAGCGTGGTGTTTGTCGTTTACAGCATCTGACCCTTCTCTGCTGTGTTCTGTTTTCCTCACAGGTTTTCTCACTTGGTGGTATCCCCAAACTTTTACAGCTCCTCGAGGTTCAGAATGAGGACATTCAGCGGGCAGCATGTGGTGCTCTGAGAAACTTGGTGTTTGAGGACAATGACAACAAGTTGGAAGTGTCGGAGCAGAAAGGGATCCCACTCCTACTCCGCCTGCTCCGGAACACAAGGGATATAGAGACTAAGAAGCAAATCACAGGTAGTGTTTTCTGTGCAGTTGAGCATGAAGTGCTTTAAGTAGTGCAAAAGCTTTCAGGGAGAGGTACATGACTGTTTACTTAAGCCTGTGTTTAGTGACTAAATACAAAAACATTGTCACCTACTCCAAGCAATTCCCGTAGGGTAAAATTCCAAGGTCCTTACTCAAGACCAGTCTATCAGTCAATAACAAGAGATTAGGAACTGCAACTCCCCCTCTTAAAGCTTCTTCAGAAATTATATGAGTCTGTTAGCAGGAAGCCTTAAATCCTCAATATTCCAGAAAATAAAGTGAGGCTCCCTAGGGGGTGCCTGGGACCATAATGAATGCCTGCTACTTACACAGCAGCTCAGCCTTCATTTTTTGACTCAGTGCTGACAGCACCTACTGGAAGTTCCTTGCGGAAGACAGTCACCCAGAACTGCCATGGATAGAAAGTGGTTGTTCTTGCCTCACAAACTCCATTGCCCCAGATTCCTACTTCATCCCTGCATTCTGGGTGTCCATAGCGTGTCTCTTGGAATTCCACTGCTTGTGACCCACATTCTTTCTAATTAGTATGCAAATGAAGAGCAGGCTTATATTTTATAAATAGAAAACATGAATAAATGAATGGGTATTTATTTCAAGTGATCTTTAAAGATACCAGGAACAAAATCTGCTAAGAGAACAGTGTGTGAAAAGATACTGAAGTTGTCAAGCAGCCTTGTCCTGAAGCAAAGACATGTCGAGACCTTCTGTAATTCTGCATTCTTTAAAGTATTTTAAATACTCTGCTCCCTAAGCTGGAGAACAAAGCTTTGTGTTGTTGGCTCTCTTCTGCCTCAGTTCTGCAGCTCTGCAACATTGAAATATTTTAAAGTTTTTCACACGCATCAGATGCAGAATTGGGTCACATAGTCATTTATTGTACAGTGAGTTAACTCTCATTACTGTTACAGCCCAGTGAGTGAAGCAGTGAAAATGGTGGTAGAGCGGCCAGAAAGCCACTCAAATGCTCTTTCCTTGCTAGCAGTTTCGTAATTTCTGACAAAAATGTTACCAGTGCCTGATAACTCACATATATATGGTAAATATTACTGTCTTCCCCTTCACCAGTGTGGAAATCAATGAAGGGGCATCTTCTTTCAGCAATTACAGCTGTCACTGAATGTGAATATTTAGTCACAAAACAAAGAAGACACCAAAAAATATTTATGCCAACCAGGAGGATGTAGCTTGTGTAAAGCAAAATATTATGATGTGCTTTCATGCCTATCAGTTGCAAATGATGGTTTTAAAAATACACCAAGAGAGAAGTATTTCTCGCTTTGTTCAAGACCAAATGTGCAGCCAGGAGGAAGTGCACTGTGCCTTAGGGAAAATGCCACTAGGGCACACTTTTTGTCTTCAGCTGAACAATGCTTCCAGGTCCCTAGCAAGCTGCAAGGAGCCTAGAGAGCAAAGGGCAGTCTGGATGAATGAATTTCACCTCTTGCGTTATCTTTGAGTTCCTACAGGACTAGGAATGTCATAACATGCATGCAATCTCTGAATTGCTGTGACACTTCCAGGAAAAGGTTAATGTGGAAGATTTGGCCTGACACCAGTCAGGACCCAAAGTCCGTTTGCCTTTCCACATCCTACATATTTACTTGCCTACTTTGACTGTAAATTAGGAACTTCCAAATGTTTGGTATCATATTCAGCTAACTGTCTTTTCCCATAGGAGATTAGTAAAATCATCTTGGTACCTGATAATACCTCATTGAACTGTAGTGAAAGACTCCTGGCCAAGGATCAAAAGCATGCAATATTAATTAATAAAGATGTCTAAGTTCAGCAGAGGGAAGTTTTTTGTTTCTGCTGAAGCGGGGTACCAAAGTACTCCAGTTGACAAAAGTACATGAAGATAAGGAAGTTTTAGGAAAGAAGGAAGTTAAAACTTCAGACAAAAGTTTTCTGATATTGTACTTCATTACCTGTCAGAAATACAGTACTTATGCACATCAGATAAGTAAATCTCAGCCTTAGAAGCTTATCTTTAAGGTCCCTGGTTTGTTAGGACCACCACTGTTAGCACAGACAAGCTCTTGCCTAACGTTAATCCATATTTTATCATATGTTCTCAAAGAATACTTTGATGACCTGTATTTTCTTCAAGACCTGGGATGAGGAATACAGACTGAGCCCAGTCTGCACTGTGCCTTGTATTGTGCTGTGAAGACTGGGAGCAGCCAAAGTGTGTGGAGATAAATGCTCATTACAGCACGTGCTGTGACTGGCTCACATCCCGTGAACACACAAAGAACACCAAACCACTACCCCCACCAAGGCAGCTTTGTGCTGATGACAGGGCTTTGAAAGCTGCTGTGGACCAGTCTGCCAGTGCAGAAAAGAGCTGCCCAGTTTCTCTTTAATTTCTGTGCTCATATGATCTCTTTACAGAGAGAATGAGACTGAAATCGTTAGCTTTACAAAATCATTTATATAGAGTACAGGAACCAGAGGCTTTCTCCTTTTTTTTGTCACACAAGCTACTTAGAAATCTCTTAGGAAAGGAGTGAGGTTTTTACTAAATTGTAGGAGAGGATGTCATTTGGAGACAGCACAGGAGGTAAGGAAGGATTGGAATTTTATAGTATTTGGAGAGAATACTGAGGAATAGAAAGTAAAATGCCTGTGGCATGAAAGAACCAAAAGATTTTAGCTTTTGAAGGTAAGCCAGATGAGCCTCCAGGGAGTAGCTAACCTCCTGATCTTGTTATCATGCAACATAAATATAAGAAATGAAAGAAAATTTTTCCTGTGGGGAAGATTGCAGCACTAGCAGAACTGTCATTAAATGTGAATTTAAAAGCAGACACCACCCATTTTTCCAAATAACCATCTAAGGGAAAACTATGCTCCTAAGAATACATTATAGCATAGGTGCAGGGAAATAATCCACTCCTAAAGACATTTTCTAATGTGAACAAATTCATCCACACCCAGCATACCACTGAGAGAATCCTGAGCCCAGAGAGAGTGTGCCTGTGGGTAAAGGTAGGGGTTTTTGTTGGAAAATTTACAGTGAGAGCAATATCTCAAATTCTCTTCTGACAATTCTAAGTATCTGCATATAATTCCAAATGCATTTGTTCTTCTTAAAAGTATATTCTGTCCTTGTGCCATTCCTTGCATTTGTGCCCTTCTGTCTTAACCTGCTTCCCTTACCAATGCCCTTTGGACTGCTTGTCTGATTTCCTGTAAGCCTGACTTATCCTTAAGAAAAGTACATTCTTCCTTTTATCCCCTCATTCAGAGGCTCCAGAGTTGATCCCAGAAGAAGGAATGGGCTGCTTCTGGCTGCCTTTTGTTTTGATTTTACTATTGCTCACAATACCTGAAATTAAATTCAAAGTGTAAGGAGATACAAAAGAAACATTTTTTTTGTTGTTGTTGTTGTTGTAGTGAGTCGATGAAAGGAACATTCACTAATACTCTGCCAGTGCGTGGGGGAGGAGGTCTGTGAAACTTAGAGCAGCAAGCTGGAGGAACAATGAATGTCTTTGTAGTGAAAAGCAGAAATACGTGTCATTTTCCAGGGGTAGAGTACTTTAAAAAGAACTGTTGTCTGTTGGAATAGAACATAATGGAACCTGATAAGTTCTACAAGATTATATTTGAAATTTGTTTTGGAGGTTGTGAAGAGACAAGGTTTGTAGCATTGCTTAATGATTTGTTTAGTGACTAATGTCTGGACAGTAGCAGCCAACCAGTGCTAACAGCTTTCCCTCTTAGGAGAAATTTTGCTGTCAAGCATTAGAAAAAAATGGTAATAGGCATCTTCAGTCTTCCAGCAGATTTCCTGTAAACTCACTCTCTGCACCTCTCATCTATCCCTTTTGTGAGTTTGTTTTCCCTTAGCTTGCGCTGCTTTGGTAACAGAGAAGGTGGTCACAGAAAGGCAATGCAGAGCCATGGAAAACTGCATTTCTTGGTTGGGCATTTGACTGGCTTTGCTTTATTGACATGGATACCTGTGCCCCCCGTTTCCATGTCCCTGGATCAGAGCTGGTGAACACTTACCAATCCCTTCTGCTTCTGTTCAGATTACCATTGCCAGGCAAGCTCTTCACTTGTTAACTTCAAGGAGTATAGGATTAAGTCTTTCAAAGAGCAGGGGAGCCTTTCTGCCTCTCTGATTTTATTGGGGATATTACAGGTTTGTTGTGGAATCTGTCCTCCAATGACCAGCTGAAGCACCTGTTGTTTAGAGAAGCCCTGCAGACGCTGACTGAAGCTGTCCTCATCCCCTACTCAGGCTGGCCAGACAGAGATTACCCAAAATCAAGTGTCCTGCCTGACCCTGATATCTTCTACAATGCCACGGGATGCCTGAGGTGAGCACTCATCTACAATTACTCAAAGCAATAGTGCGGATAAAACAGGTCTGCACAATTATTTTTGGGTAAATACACAGAGTTCATCTCAAGCCACAATCACTTCTCCTGCAATCAGATGACCAAGAAAGTCCCTGCAAGTACATAAAAGTGTTCAGTTGCCAGCTTCTGCCAAAGATGCTTATTTTGAGATACCATAATCTATGCCTAAACTGATTAGAAAGTGATCTAACTTAAATTAGGGAAAAGCCATTTTTTAAACCAGAGTAAGCCCAGTCCTTTGCACAAGTTCAAGCAAGTTGCATCCATGGGGTGGATGAATAGATTTATAGTTGTGTATTTAGTACTGCAATCTGCTTGTGGACACAGTAGCAGCTACTACAGAGAAGCACTAAAGGTCTCAGTGAACACACCCTTAAATGGCTGAAGTATAAAAATCACATCTTCAATAAAAACACCTTTAAGAGTCTGTAAAATGGGGGCCCTTTGTGAGTTCAAAGTCATTCCACGTTAAGTTTACACATTTAAAAATACACTAAAGGACACAGTTTGAACTGACTAAGGAGTAATGCACGACTGCAAAGGCATGGCCTAAGGTTTAAACTCCTTCCAGTACAGTACAAGGAATTAAGTTTGGACTTTGGAGGCTGGAAAAAAGCCCATTTTTCCTCACACATACCTGCTATGCTGACGTGTACTATAGTAGAGTAGTTCCATGTGTATGGCATTGATTTTTCCTGTGCAAACAGCTCTGCGTCTGACTCATGTGATTTTGGAAGACAAATTAATTGTAAGCTATATGAAGTACTCAACAATAATGCACCTTTTTCTGCAGGAACTCATGTCAGCCCACTAACTACTAATTAACTTCATCTCTATGTAATAATTAACTTTTATTTACTCTGATGACTCAAAAACAGATACAAAGAAACATTAACCACCTATAATAAAACCTCACTAGCTAACACTTAGTGGTGTTGTCTAGGAAATTAAGGAGGTTGTCTTTTTTCATATTAATTAGCCCAAGCTGCTTTTGTGCAGAAACCAATGTGGCTGCTCCTCTCTTGGTGTTTGGACTCTGGAACTGTCTCTTCCGTACAAGGCAGCTGACAGGGGCACAGATCACTCTCAGGTTTAGCTCGGTGTTGCTCTTCCTGAGCTTATTTCAGCAGATTGACACAACTTGTATTGTGACAAATAAGGCATAACAGTACCTGAGTTCTTTTAAATGAAAGCAGATTCTGGGCTTAACCTTACTCTGGACACAAAGTCAGTGCTTGGGGCTGCTCCAGAGTTGCTGTGAGCTCTCCAGAAGTAATTAAAAGTATCTAAAACTGCCCTTTATAGGCTCTTAAGGACACATTACCTGTTTCAAAAACACGATGTCCATATTCTAGTCCATCTCATTTTTAAGAGTTTCAACACTGAAAATTATAAATAGAACAAGAAGGGCTTGAAAATTCCCAGGTAAAGATGATCTGCAGGATTGCCACATACTTTCTAGAACAGAATGGTTTTTAATGAGGCTTACCTATTTGTACAGGTCAAATAGCTGAGATTTTTAAGATCAATCAGTTTGCTTCTCTTTTCTGGAAATTGACTCACCTCACAGATTAGGTCATTAGAAATATTCCTTCTTTATATATTAATAACAAAAAAATCTCTGCATCAATAAAAATAAGAGCACACCACAGAGTAATAAACGTGTGCACTGAGGGAATGATGTTATTTATGAATATGTGTAAAGAGTCTGCTTATTTACCAGAATATAAATTTGTAATTAGTCTTCCCTTTTGTAATGCTAACATGTTTGTTGGGCATGTTGATAAAGTCTATAGCCCGCAGCTTCTATTAGAGGGTAAAAATAGTACTTTGAAGTGCAATACATTATGTACTAAATACAGTTCTTAGTTACAGGAGAATGCCAGAACTTCTTTTTCAAAATTTCCATACAACTGTTGACTGAAAGGGACACCCACAGCCCAAACCTAACATCTGGTGGGGGCATATGCACTGCACCACACCATTGCCAAATCATAAATTAAAGCTTCCTTCATCCTCTTTGACAAAACAGCAGCAGGAAAAGTGAATCCACATCTAGCAGATAATATTACAGGTACTTTCAAGCACTGGAATGAGTGCATGACCAGACCAGTCCCCAGTTATTGCCAGTACTGTGGAGTCCTGAATCTCAGTGCCCCTATCGGTGTATGCAGTCACTGATAAGGAAGTCTGACATTAGAAGGATTTGTTAATCCCATTCTCTAGATCTGTATTTTGTCTTAAAACCTTGCCAAAAGCAAAGCTTTACAGAAACCTCAGGTCACAAACTTTACATAATAAAAAGAAACTGTCTACACCACAAAACTCTGAATTAGCAGTTAGAATAAGTAATAGTGTTGTTTAGTTACGAAATACGATAAAGCACTCTTCCTGAACAGATTAAGCCAAATCAACAGACTTCACTGGTTGCCTGACAAGTAAAATTGGTGTATTAAACTATCTAGAGGAGTGTTACACACATTTGTAGACAAGTCCTGTTGGATTTTAGAGGCAAAGTCCCTTTTTCTTGGCCTGAAAGTCCTACACATAAAAGTTCTGCCTCCAGTTGCAATACAAATGGATAAAAATCTTCAAGGTATTTCCCCATACTCCTCAGAATCTGAAAGGATAAGATGCCAGCAGCATGTATAATGCCTGGTTTTGAATATTATTTATATACATAAGTGAGCCTCTGGCGTGGCTTTCCCTCTGAAAGGAAGGCTTAGTGGAAGGCTGTTTATATCACACCTTGAAAGCTGATAATGAACTGGTTCCATATTTATCTTTAAATACCTGCTCCCAAAAGTTCTGCAGTGCTAAACTTTCCCAAATATATACATAATCATCACATTTTCTCCTGCAAAACATTTAATTAAATGCTGAAACTGCGGTACTTCACTACAGAGCCTTCCTTTTTAACTGTCCTGTAACTGAAGCATCCTGTGCCCCTGTGTAGTCTGGTTTTTCAAAACCTTCTAGACTGCTATGTCCAAGAAATTCAGCTAACCTTTCTGTTCTTATTCAGTAAGATAAAAGTCATCCTTCCTTTTTCATTATTATTATTTTTCACTCTTTGTCTGTCCCAGCACACATCTGGGCTTCTTGTGAATTACAGTGGCCCACAAGGACAGTGGAAAGCTCTATTTGGAGGAAATTGTATAATTGCACTTCAGTCCAGGAGGCTCCATAAACATCTGCTTCCATTTACTCTGGAGAGAAGTGAAGCCAAAGCTCTCCTCGTGTATTGAAAAGCTCAGACTTGTGATGGCAGCTTCTAAGAGAGAACAAAAAACAAATGACTGATAACGTGTCTTTGAACCAAGACCTCTTGCATAGCACTGCCATTCCTTTAAGCTTATTTCCATCCATTCTTATCTCCTCTTGCCTCCTCTTCAGTTTATCTGCTCCCCCAATTCCTGAAAGGAATTTTGTTACTTCCAACAAGCAGCTTGAAGCTTGGCACATCTAGTTACTAAGTAGATGCCAGATACCTTTCCCTCCTTGGTGAATTCTTGAACTGTGCAACGCACGAAGGGAATTGAATTTCCCAAAATGTTGTCTGGTAATTGAATTAAATTCACATTACCAGTTTGAGCAGAATGAGTCCCAGGAGCAATATCCTTCTTCTTATCAGTTACGTGGACCATTCACAACAGTTCAAGAACTTTTTCCAACAGTCAGTGTATGACTCAGTGTTGGCTTAGAGGGAGTATCCCTTTCATTTGGTGCCATTTATCAGCTAATTGAACATTTATTATCATCATTCTGCTTCTTTCAAAGCCACACTTGGTTTTACTGTGTTGCCTTCCTTTGTATTTAGCTCACAAAATAATCAAAATAATATTTCCCAGCAGGAAATTGGCTGATCCTCCCCACATGCCACAGGACTGTGGGCAAAGAGCTACTTTGATTACAGATACTGTTGAACTATTTTGATTACAGATGAAGTTGCACCATGCATGTGTGCAGGAGGGGACAGAAGCAGCAAATGCAAGATGAGATAAATGAGGTGTGTAGACAGAGACAGTGCATCCACATCAGCAAATGGCACAGTTTGAACATGTCACCGGGATTACCAAAGCTAAGCATGCCAGAAGTCAGGGATTTTTAGTAGATGCGTGCTGCCAAATTGTAAATTCTGAGTCATTTGGAGGACAGAATCCCCACAAGCTGCAAGCTGCATTCTCCTCATGCTGCAAGCATGGAGTATTTAGGCCTCCTGGAACTCCACTACAATAAAGTCCAACTCTGGTGTTCAGAGGAAGGCATTTCAATTGTCAGGAACCTCAAATCTTGGGAAGCCAAGATGAAGTTAGTTTTGAAATTCTCTAAGCAAAATGTCTCCATTGTCTCAAAAAATATTAAATTTACATTTCTCTGACACTTCTCAGAAACTTCTTGTTTTACCAATCTAATAATATTTTTATCTCCTTGAATTTCTCAAGCTTCAATCACCAAACAAACTTAAGCTGTCAGCTGAAGTTTTGCCTGCAATGCTCTTCTCTGACACTGCTTAGAGTAAGGTGGTTACAGCAGTGTTTGATAAGCAGGAGAGCAGGAGCTCTTCCCTTCCCAGTCCACATTGTCATGCTAAGGAAACAGGGAAAGGTGGAGATCAGAGTAACCATGTGTGTACAGGCCATATCTGACACTGGTTGAGCATCAACTTCTTAATGAAACAGAGTCCTGTAATTAATTTTCTTTGCAGACAGGACAGTGCCTCTAATTCAGGCTTTTCTCTGACCCTAAGAAAGCTCTTTGCCCTACTCTGTTCCTGCTGACAGCAAGGCCAGGGCATGGCCTCTCCATGCACAAGCATTGAGCAGGACCAGTTGTAAAAAGCTGAAGGGGTTTTAGAATAATGTACTGGGACAGAACAGAACTCTACATCAGCTGACATGTCTTTGGCAAGGGAAATTCCATGCTTATCTTTAACAGTATTTTTAGTCTGTGTGCCCCAGAAACTATTTTTGCTATGCACCAGGAGGGCTGTGATGTGTGCATTTCTGTCACCATAAACACAGGAAAGGGTGACATGCTTCAAATGTGACATATATAGGTAAAATTAAATTCCAAAGGGATTTCTATAGTAGGCCATGTTGTGGGTTCTGAGTATTGATTGTGTGATATAAATTCTGTGAGAGAATAAACGAACTCATAAATGGAGACATCGTTAACATGATGACCTACAGTAAAATTTTAATTACAGTGCATTACTATTTAACCTGAATATATACTTCCCAGAGGAAAAAAATTAGTAGATGCGAAATGACAGTGTGTAAAATGCTACATTCATTTTACAGTCACAAGCCACAGGAAAGTTTAAACCTTACCGGCTTTGTCATTAATAAAATTGTAAACATTGCAAATTTTAGTGGGCAAAGTACGCATGCAAAATAAGCAACCTGAAACTATCTAAAGGAACATGTCCCTCTATGTTTTGTTGGATGCTAAGATTGGTTTGTATTTCATGTTATTTCAAACAAAAAAGCAGTCTTTTGTCCAGCAGAGCTGAAGGAGTAAAAAAAAAAAAAAGAAGCCTGGATTTATAATTCCAGTATTCCATAATTCAGACTTTGTTGAATTGTAAAAATAATTATACCCCAAAATCGTAAGTGTTGTTTCTTCCCTGGAAATTAGTAGCTTATTTAGAGCCAAGCAGCTTCAAGGAGCAAGTGTGTGTTTGGTTTTTCAAGAGCTTTTAAATCCCTTTTGTAATTAATTTACAAGTTATACTTGGGTTACTACAAAGCACAGAAAACGTTACTTGAAAGTCAGGCAAAGAATGGGTTTTGCATGTGAATGTAGAGATGCTGCTAAAACTCTCAGATCATGTGCCTGTTCATGGGTCATCTTGGATCAAGAACTGGCTTGGTTTAAGTAAATCAACTCTACATCTAACATCTGTGTGCATGGAAATTTTTACAGAAATCTTTCCTCTGATATTTTCACCATCCTCAATATTAAAAATATAACTAAAAACAGAATAAGGAAAAAAGTCCAGGGTTTTTTTTGACTGTTTAAAAAGGACTAATTCAACTTTGAGATGAAAATTTGAGTCAGGTCTTACCTCATCCATCCACACCCACCAGTTTGTTCTGCTGGAGTATTTGTTTTTGTCTGGGAGTGAAAGTTTTACCTAGAAGAGGCTCAGATTGTCTTACACTCCTCAGTCAACCTGAACTTCAGTGTCTTTAAGATTTAGCTGGAAAAGTTTGTCAAAGGGCCACAAGAAAATACCTTTGACTAAATCTCTTCTCCCTGACATCATCTTTCCTGCACAGAAACATGAGCTCCGCCGGCCCAGAAGGAAGGAAGAAGATGAGAGAATGTGAGGGCTTGATTGATTCTCTTGTGTATTACATCCAAGGAGCTATTGCAGACCACGAGCCCAATGACAAGGTACCCTTTGAGATTAAAAGTATTTTCCTAGGGGAAATTGCCAAGTGAATATTTTGTTGTTGTTGTTTAGAAACCAATGTTCAGAAACAGCTGTGATGTACCTGCAAAACTTTTTTTAAGGCTTTTAAAACTGCCACTAAAGGTGAAAGTCCAGTAAGAAGCTTTCTGAAGTATTTTTGTCCTGCAGTCTAAAAGAATAGTATAATTTAGCCCTGAGAAAACATTTTCAGAATCACCAGAGAGAAAGGTAGAAACTTCTGTCTTCTTTTTTTTTTTTAAGTGAGATAAAATCACAGCTTTCCAAAATGCTGAAACACAAAAGAGTCAGATGTTGCCTTTTTGGTTGTCTCAGGGTGCTAACTACCTAGAAGCTTAAAAAATTAATCTGGTTGCTCTCCTATATATTAATGCTACATACCCCTTAGGAAATGAAGAACCTAAATCCTTTTGGGTGGCAGTGAAGCTTGCATAATTTAGAATAGATCTAATTTTCCTAGGTTTTTTTAGTAGTTATATTTGCTGCCTAAGCCAGTAACTACAAGGACATGGACACATCCAGATGCCAGTTTCTCTCACTTTTCCTCCTTCCACTGAGTGCAGGTGAACCCTGAACACAGTCTCTTGGAGTGGAGGCTTGTCTTTCAGCTGGGTGAAGTTGGGTGAGAAGAGCAGCTGTCACTTATGTTAGCTGCAGCCTGTGAGGCTCTTCTGGTGGGCCTGCTATAACTTGTGCTGTGCAGTGGTAATTGCTGCACATTTACAGCTCTCGTCTAGGATTAGTTGCTTGAGCTTCCCCATCTCTGTATTCAGTGCCATTAGCTTCAGGGAGAATCCAGCACATTACAGTTGTGCCAATATCTCCCTGCTGCATTTTGTCTTAAAACCACTCATTCCTTTTTTTTTTTTTTTTTTTTTTTACTTTCAAAAAAAGAGGACCTGGTAATAAAGCTATTTGCCACTAGACTCATGATTCAGAAATTGTAGACCTGACCTTAGCCATGTTCAGGAAGGAATCTCTTATTTCAAAAAGCATTCTACCATAGAAAAATGCTTCCTCCTTGGAGAAGGTAAAAAGCTTTCCTCCTGCTGATGCTATGGTGAGGTGTGCACATGATCATCTCTACTCTTAAGCTCTTAGACATTTCTTGGCACACTCCTGGCCTGTGTCAAGTAGCACTTGCCCAAACAATTCCCAGGAATTATGATGTCCCAGGACCATTTCCAACAGACACGCACCCCTCTCCGAGTGCAGCCCTGTGTGCCAGCTGGCCTCAGTGCTCAGGAACATCCCAGGGCATGTTTCATTTATCAGTGTAAAGGCAGTCTGCTGCATCTGCAGTCAGGTGCTGAAAATCCAAAAATGAAATCTCCTCCCGTGTCTATACAAGTCCCTTCAACGCATGCCAAAGTTTTCAATTTTTTTTTTTTTATTATTTTAGGCCACAGAGAACTGTGTGTGCATTCTTCACAATCTTTCCTACCAGCTAGAGCTGGAGCTCCCTGAGAGCTATGCCCAGAGCATATATATGCAAAGAAGAAACATTTCTAGCAATGATAAAACACCAGGCTGTTTTGGAACACGGAGCAGAAAAGTAAAAGAGGTAAAGCACATGATTAATTACATCTTATTTGGTTAATAACTTGTACCAATGTCTGAAGAGTAAGGCTGTAATCTAATTAACAGTCTGTTATTGATGGATCTGGTAGGGTGACATTTCCTTGCCCCAAAAATGCAGATTTATTGACAGTCCTTTTCACAAATTCTCTTGTTCAGCTGATGATGATGACAGTAACACCGCAAACATTTTATTAGTTGAGGAATACTCCACTGGATGGACTGGCCACTATCATTAAATACTGAAATTTTGCACATGATTATTTGAGCTCAGAACTTGACAGTCTGCTAATAACCTGGTCATAGAGAGAGTTATCAAATGGCTAGTTTAGCTTGTGATGCATTAATTTATAAAGGTCACTGTTTCTTGATCTGTTTCCATGTTTAGAAGCAGCAGGACACCCCGCTACCTGAGGAAAAGAGCAATCCCAAGGGTGTTGAATCACTCTGGCATTCTACACTGATTAGGATATACCTCTCCTTAATAGCAAAGAGCACCAGAAACTACACCCAGGAAGCATCCCTGGGAGCTCTTCAGAACCTCACAGCTGGCAGTGGACCAGTAAGTCAGCTTTTTTCCTTTCCTTTTTTTTGTCATTTAGGTCTTGATGGGAATGCATAGAGTTCAGGGCTGCAGTGCAACTGAGCTCAGATAACCACTGGCAAGTCAGTGGCTCACTGACATGGTGAAGGAAAATGAAGGACATTGAAGGGAAAGTCATACCCAACTTTTCATTGCTTGGCAGATAATGGGGCCTGCTTCTTCTCCCTCTGTGTCCATCTCCGTGTCTGGAGTTTGCTGATTCGTTACACAGTGAGGGATGAGCAGATGTTAAAAGCATTAAAAAAAATAATTTTGTGGAAGATAGCCCTGTGGAGAGAGGAGGGCTCTGACACAAGAACAGATCAATTTGGTGTTGAAGGAGCTAATGATGTCTGAGGAACTAGCCAAGGAGCACCTGGGAGAAAGAGGGCTTGAAACTCCTTTTATATCACCTTCCTTTGCTTTTGTAGCTCATAGGTAGCTCTGGTTTTAAACTATTTTAAATATGCTTAAACTGACACAAAGAACTGGCTGTGTGGCTTTTTCTGTCATGGTAATGACCCGGAACTGCCTTTTCACAGATGCCATTCGCAGTGGCCAGGACTGTTGTCCAAAAGGCCAATGGCCTCCCGAGCATCCGAGCTATGCTGCACGTCAGCCATCCCGCAGTGAAGAAGACAGCGGTCTCACTGCTCAGGAACCTGTCTCGAAACCCCTCCCTGCAAAATGACATCGGTGAGCAAATACTGACAGCTTGCTCTGCTCTCTTCACATTAAAGTTTCCTGCTTTAAAAAAACAAGAAGGTGCAAAAAAACCCCTGATCTGTGAGTTTAGTAGATTTTTCACCGGACACTTGCAGTCACTGTACAGGGCTTAAAATAAAGAGTTTTGCCTAAACAAAGTTTTACTACATTGGGTATTTCTCATCAGATGCTTCCATTGTTGTTACTTTTAAAAATACATAATTGAAGTAAAGTCTCCACAGATTTGGAGAGGGAGTTTTTCTTCTGTTTAAAATCGGGTAAAGGAAGGTGAGTGCCAAGTTCTGTGCTGCCACAGCTGCACAGTGCTTTGCAAGAAATCACAGAACATCACTAATTCTTCTAGAAAAGATCAGACTCTCTTCTATTAGACACAAAGCTTTAGAAGTTTGCAGCCCACACAGTTTTCCTGCAAAATTTTTTTTGAGAATGTATGCTATAAGATGCTTTAGAAAAAATAATTCATTCTTTTTAAAGGGTCTCATGTCTAAATAAAAGCCATTTCTATTCTGAGTATTCTCATTTCAGTTTATTGTGTATTTAAGACTTTTTCCTACTGATAGGATAAAATGTATTCATATAATTTGTTGTCCTTTTCTGTGTTCCCATCAAGGGGGAAAGGGGAAATTCCAGGTATACAGATGGTTCACAGGACAGATTTCCTCCAGAATTCTGCAGAGTAGTCTCCTGGGCCTTTTTTAATCCTTACAGAACATTTCTTATTAATGAAAATATTATAACATGTTATTGGGCTGTTTGCAAAGGGATAATCCATATGGTGTTAAAAATTATAGGTGGTGAATCCCCCTGAAAGAGAAGAAATTAAATTGATAAGAAGTTGGGATTTCATCAGGAAAAATTAATTTATGAGCATGTGGGAAAAGCAGAACAGCACAAAGATTTGGTGGCAGGTCCTTTATCTTGCACATTCACAGTCACTTCCTTGCTCTACCCATGACAGAGAGAATTGGGGGAACTTCAGGTGAAACTTTTCTCTGTAAAAAGAGGTTCCTTTTGATTGATTGAATGCATGTGTGAATTCAGATCAAATTCAAAACAAAACAAAACAAAACAAAACAAAACAAAGTAACTTTGGCCTAAGGAAAACATTTGAGAGGGCACACCGTTTTCTAGATAGAAGAGTCTACAATTATCAAGCAAAATGAATGTAGATTTATCTAAATTTATCAAGCAAAATTGTGATAGGTTGATAAATTTAAGTAGTGGAATTTCTTGCCTCTCTTCCAACCCGCAGCCAGAGAAGTTCTGCCTGATTTGGTGTCCATCCTGCCCGAGTGTGTGCCAGGGTGTGACATTGCCTGTGAAACCACAGCATCCATCTGCTACACCCTGTTCAACCTGACCCAGAGCAGTTCGTACAATGCCCGGCTGCTGCTCAGTGCCCACGGCCTGCCCAAGGTCATTGCCATCAGCATGAATGACAGGTAAGAGGCTCCACAGCTCTCACCCTCTCCCTGGGCAAAATAACCCCTGCAGCCTGTGCCCCTCGGGGAGAAAAAACGCTTCATCTCAAGGTGCAGGACAGCCCAAACAAGTGATGTGAATAGAATTGCACTGATTGGGAAATACAGAAAAGTCTCTTACAACAATTCTCCCATCCACAGCTAAATTCACCAGGTTCCAGCAGTTTAAACAACTCCTCAGAGATAACTGCACAACATTATCTATATTTTGATCTATGGGTAGTGACTGATCATCAGATCTCATCTGTACCCAAAATGTCTTTCCTGTTCATTGTAGCACAGCTCTGATTATTTTTAGCACTAAAATCCAGGGACACATTTTATAGAACTTACAGATCTGCACTTAAAAATAATGTATAAAGTGGCATTTTAGAGCATAGATTCAAAATTTAATTGTTCTTAAATATGTAATCATGTACAATCATTATTTACTCAAAAGAGAAGTAATGCTTTATAAATACATAAAATTATTTTGTTTGCCTTGCTCTCTCTTTGCAAAATAAAAGAGGAAATCAGTCTCAGTAAAGAATGCCACATGAGGCCCTGAATAGTTTAAATCCTGTCTAACTAACCAGAGATTTTACATACTGGAAAGATTCTTTCAAATACTTATTGTGCTGAGGTGTATTTTCCTCAGCTAAAAATGAACAATATGATAGCTGCCCTAAGATGTATGCTACAGAGCACTTGATTTCTCCCTAATTTTGAAGAAGGAGTGAAGCAGGGAGACATGTTTCATTTGTTTCAGTAATAAGGACAGCCTGAAACATGCTACAATGACTAAAGGGTAGCACACCAGCATTTAGGAGTAAAGAGAGACAAAACAAATGCTATAAGGTTATGTTTGCTGAAGTCTGTACATGCACTGTGATTATGATGTGGGAATTTAAATATGTGTTATCATTATTTTTCTAAAATTGCAGCAATATGTTCATCAAAGCCAGCAGGGCTGCTTCAGTGCTCCTGTGTTCCCTGTGGTCTCACACCGATCTCCACAGCGCTTACAAAAAGGTAAGCACAAAAAAATTAATCTGTCTTTTCAGACCTAGAACCCTCCTGTTTATCCTCTGGGGCCCTTAGCACTCCTGCACATTAATGAGTCAGCCTATGATAGGATTTCAAGTGGTCCCTGATTTTGGGTTTTTTTTGTTATTTGCATGTAATCCTGTGTAAATAATGTCTGGCCTTAATTTTTGCTCATCTGTGTTCAAGTTCTCTCCTTCTCTGGTTTTATATCCGTTGGCAAAGTTTATGGAAAGTGTTGCTGCTGCCTGCCAGGAGTGTCAGGTGGTAAGAAGTGGTGCAGAGTAGGTGACCATCCACCCTGACTGAACCAGCCTGCCACAGAGGATCTATAGTGCCAGCAAAAACAAAGGCAGGGTGAGGCAGCTTCCTGCTTTAGAACTAGAGCAGTTTTGTTCTTCTTGTTGTTTGCACGGCCTGGTAGCCCAGGTGTCACTTATAGTCAGACAAAACCTAGAGCCTGGGAAAGGTGTTGGCAAACATTTACTGCCATAGTCAAATCAAACAAAAAATGACCAGCATGAGTCTGCCACAAACCAGTTTCGTTTTTTTGAAGCTCTGGGACTGCTTTTTCAACACACAGCTGAGTTAACTCCGTCTACCTACCTTCACCCTGCATTCCAAGTTTCAGTTCTTGTTTGTTTGCTGTTCAGAATTTGTCACTTCAAACTCCCTATGACCTAAAACTGTTCCAAGTTCTCAACCTAGCCATTAGCATTTTTTATTCAGCTGTTTCTCTTTGTAGGTTTTTTTGATTGAGGTTTGCTTCAAAAAAGTTCCTTAGCATAAACATTAACAGTGTTGCATCGCAGTACTGTCCCATGAACCAGAAATCCGTGTTCAAGAATAGGGGTGTTGTGCCATGTAAATTCTTAACTAGCTTTTTTTGTCTCTGATGTTGCACTACTCCCTTCCTGACTCTACCATACAGCAATATCCCTGATGGCATAAATTTTATTAATTTACTGGTAGTTTAGAAATGCCTATAAGACACATTTGTCAGACCTAATTTTCAAAAATGCTGATTATTTGCTCTTCTTGTGCAAATCAGGTCCCCTAGAGACACCAGGTATGGCACTGAGAACTTCAGAACCATCTAATGCCTGGACAATTTTGAAACCTTAGTCTAATAAGACACAGAAATCACTTGATGAAATAAAATGGATAAAATCCTGAGTCATTTTGGCATTGCCATGTGTTCTTTGTTCTGACAGGGTTAATCTCAGCTAGGTTAATCTCGAGTATTAGTCACCTAAAAGTTAGGAGTCTGTTGAGCTGAGCTGGAAGAACAGGCTCCTGGTACGGTCTGTGGAGAGAGTTCAGCAATTCCAATTATTCCTCTCATCTATCTTGGACTAAACAAGCACTGCCTGTTCTGCCTCTGTGACTGCACAGGACTCTGCCTAGACCCCTACTATGAGTCCTTATTTAGCTTTTAGCTGGGCCCACCCTTCCCTTACAGAATCAGCACTGAAAATAACAAACTGTTGTTTCTTCCATTCCAAAGGCTGACTTTAAGAAAGCGGATTTCATCAACAGCCGGACCACAAAAGCCTATAACTCACTGAAGGATTGAATCAGCATCACACCATGGAAGGCAGAGATCATACAGCAATTAACGTAACCACCTTCACACAGTTGGTGTTGCCATCATGAGCTACAAAGTATCTCAGAAAAAAAAGGGGATAATTTTCTATAAAGACTTGAGTGGCCAGAGAGTAGCTTTTTTGAGTTTTTCATCCTAATCATCTTGTCACGGTATATATCAATATAAAAATAACCAAAGATGGATTCTCTAGGATGTCTGAGGTGAAGTTTCATCCAGGTTTACACTAGTCAGAGCCCAGATGACTGCCTTTGATCCACACAGAGGAGTTTGCTGCTGGTTGGCAGCAAATTCTTTTCAGACTGTTTTATACCAAAAGTTTTCTACAGTGGATAAGCATCAAGTGCACTACTCAGAACTCAGTAGTTTTTCACTCTTTTGTTTCTTCACACAAGCTACATAAGAATCTCCAGACTCCATGAGTAAGCACAAGAAACTATTTCACTAGCTGCATTATAAAAGCACCAATGAAGTTAAAATTACTATTTTTGTATTGCTTGTTTTCCTGAGCTCCCTGGTTCTTAAGCCTTTTTCCTTTGAGATTTCATCAGCAACAGCAGCAAAACTGATTTTACATAGATCTTATCATCCCTTGCTCTTCTCATCCTCCCTCACATGCTGTTGCATTTTATCTATGTCCAGAAATGATTTTAACTAGAACCACTAGGTTTAAGGTATTATGTTTCAGACACTTTAAGCTGAACTTAGGCCCATCATTCATTGCTAGTTGGTGGAGAAATTATTTGTGGGTGATTCAGTGATTATTTTAAGAAAATTGCCATTTCAAAACAATTCTGTTGATAATCTATATATAATAAAGGAAGTGGATTCTTGCCTTTATTTTTGAAGTCATAGACATGCATGAGGCTGGGCTCTGTGCTGATTAAGGAATTAATCTGATCCTGCTTCGTATTCTCTTACTTGAAGTTATCATCATCCCTACAGCAATTATAGGCAATGTGATAACTTTAGCATTATGCCTGCACATGTGGGAGTAGGTAACAGGAGGGGAAAAACTTCCTGAGCCACCTGAAGGCTGTTTTCACGATACGATGCTCAGAGAGGGTAAAGAAGCACTGAAAAAAACCCATCTGCTACATTTAGTAAGTCAGATATTTCTCAAAAAAAACCCCAAAGCCAAACCACCAGGGGTTAGATTGTCCATTAAACGAATAGGAAATTGTTATGTAAATATTGGGTTGTGTGGTCTGGCATTACTCTTCTGAAATCAGGGGAGGTGAGGAGTTACCTTTATGGTGATGGATATTCTGTCACTTGTATTTGCAAGCCCTGCTGCTCCAACAGAGCCCATCCTGTACCCGCCTGCTGAACTGCTGTTCTTGTCCAGAAGGAGACACAAAATCCTTGGAGCAGGGACCTCACAGAGCCTCACAGTTCACCAGGCCTCCACATGTCAACCTTCCTGGCTGAAGGTCTGGCCCCTGCCAGAAACTTAGAACCAGCAGGTTGTTCCACTGCACTGTGTCCAAATGTATTTCAGGATATCGGGGATATCTAAATTCTGCTGGCAGATGCACACAGTTCTGCGAGGAGTCCCAGAAAGTCCCACACGTGCACTCAGAACAGAATGTGCCCCAGGGAGGCAAGCAAACAATGCTGCTTTCCTGTCACTGATTCTTTTCAGAGGGCTCTTAGTCCTCCACATTTGCTTTGAATAACTCAAATCAAATGCACTCCAGTAGGAGGTTTTAAAAATACTATTATTTTTTTGTAAGATGTCATATTCAAAATACTGCAGGTCCAAAAACAACACGGAAAAAGGGAACTTACAGCACCACATGTTGAGGAGATTATTTTTATAACTTTTTCAAATATGATAGAAAACAATTAAAATCCAGCTTTCTCTTCTAACTTGTTAATCCAAGTAACTCTGCATGTGCCATGAATGAATGAATACCAGGAAACCTAGATAAGTCTACTTTTACTGCCTGAAAAGAAGTGGTAGGCAAAATTAATAGACAAAGAGCAAACCTGAATACAGAGTAGCATAGGAATGAAGAGTTTCAGACTAAAAGATCAGGAAAGGAGCTTTTAGAAATACTTATACGTTTAGTTTTGTTAAACTCGTGCTATTGAAGAAACAAAACAAACAACAGTGCTGGGTACTTTTAAATATATGTGTACCTCCTTAAAAAGGAAATGCAAAGTTTTAGGGTTTTTTCCATTGATGTAGCGATTTTCAAGGTCTTTTTCAACTGAAATGAATCTATGATAGTGCCCCTTTAAAATCAAAGAAACTTTCAAAAGGCACAAAGAAGCATCTCAGACCTGGCAGCAACACAAGAAACATGAGACACGCCTTATTACAACTGATCTCCTACTCGTATGCAATCAAAAACATTTCAGCAGGACTCCAAAGAAAACAAAGAGAAATAATAAAGTGCTCTCTCTAATGCAAAAAATCTGCCTTTGGTCTTTTTGTTATTAGTGAACCTACTTGGCTGGGCTGCAGCAAATGTATTTTCAAGCCTTAGCCCTTCCTTCAAAAGGGCAAATTCATTTTGAAATTAAGTCTGTGTATGGAGACTTAGACTTCCCTACAATAGGACAGTGTTTCTGAAGGCAAGCTGTTTAATGCTTCTGTTGGTATCAGAGTCCTCCTGCAAATAATTTCTTTGTCCAGTTTTGCTGACCTGTCAAACCACTCAGAATCTGCTGTTTCCACCTCTCTTTAATTGGTATTTGCAAGTAAACTTCACCACGGCCCACTGGAAATCTCAAAAATAATTACTATCGTCCTCACCATAGCATTGGACTTCAGAAATAGAACATTCCCACTTGCTCTTTTCCTGAGAGAAGATTTGAAACCTTGAATTTAAACATGCTGAGCAGTGCCCAAAGAGTCTTTGGCTGAACAAGGAACTGACCCCAGGTCTTCTTGTCTTGTGTCTTAACCACAACCTAGCACAACCATCTTTCATGGAATTGTTTTAGTAGAAACTCTTAAATAGTAGAGATAATTCTGTAGTAGATTATAGACATTGCCAGAGAATTAGTCATTCCTTTCTTCGTGTCATCCTCCTACCTTATTTTCTACTATCAGTGCTCCTAAACATTAGTGCTTTTTTCTTCTCCCTCCCTTCCTAAATAGAATTCAACTATGTAAAATACTGCATTATATTGTGCATGGACACAGGGTTTGGGTCACTTGGCTTTTTTGTAGAGTTTTTATTTTGAGAAGGAGTATGCTATCTGTTAAGAGGGGTTCAACCTCCCCTTCTGGGCCCATAAAAGAACTTCAGGTGAAATGAGCTGGCATCATCATAGGCCACACACAAGAACTCCAGCCCTCCCCTGGCTCCTGTTTAGCCTGGCAGTCCGTGCTCCAAAGGCAGGCCATGGAAGCTGAGGGCTGCCTGTTTGGTTGGTTTTTGTTTGTTACCATGCTTAGCCCCTAGGCTCCAGCTTGACAGAAGCATCGTTTTCCCTTCTAGTTTTCAGGGCCAAAAAGCTCCAGAGTGTCGCTTCACAGCTCTCTTGGGGGATGCTTCATGAGCCAGCCTGATGAGCAGTCACAGTGAATCATGCACAAGCTATGCAAAGTGTTGAGAACTGGTGCTTCCCAAGTTATTCCAACTCCAGCAGCTGCTCTTCCATTCCTTTACTGAAACTGCTGCTGATTAAAACCTCAGTTTACATTCCTGACTCATACTCCAGACCCATCCCATGGGGAAGATAACATGACCTTGAGGCATCATCTGATACGAGACAAAGATCTGGAAACAAAAATCAGACTGGAGGAAATGCATATTTGAGCTCAACATCACACTACACCAAGCACAAGCCCTGAATCATCAGATACTGGTGCAACCATGTGAGTTATGCCTGGCATATTAGTTTAGATGTTGCACAGCATCTGCCTATTGGAAACCCAGCAAGGAGATGTGCTCAAACACCCCAAAGACAAAAAGGGCTTTAGTGCAGACGTTCTATACAGATCAGGGGTTTGCCTTTCTCTACAGGCTTACTTTGGAGGTATTAAGGGGTTTGCATATGAAGGGGAAATAAACTAATTTTGTCTTCTTTCACATGTTCAGAACTAAAAACATCCTAAAATACACATTAGAGGCAGTCTAGGCTTAAGATCAGAAATTAGAATTTGCTTGCATCCTTCCTTCAGCTGTACCCAGCATGACTATAAATAATTCAAGTTTAGGAACTTAACATTTCTTTAACAATTTTCCAATTATTCAACCTAAGCTCCCATTCTCTTATTTGTATCTTATTATTCTTAGTCCTCTCTCAGACCGGCCTAAGATACCAGACCAGTACAGATACAGAGAAGAGGAAGCAGGCCTGTCCTTAGCAGCTACACTTTAGAGCCAATACTGCAAATACCCCCACGGTATCAGGAACACAGAGCAATGACAAGAAGCAGGGACACACTGCAAATCCAGTGCTCATCATTAGGCAATTTTTTCACTGATGACCACATATTCCCTCCAAATCTGCACAAGGCTCTCTCTTATCTATGCCTGCATTTTGCAGGCTCTAATCAGCTGTAGGACTATGAGCCAATCACCACCACTCACACCTTAAAAAAAGCTGGGCCCCCAAAATCGCCACCCTATTCTTTCTGGGGTTCAGGACACCACTACTACCTCAGTTGTGCGTAAACGTCTGGGAACTCCTGCAACTTCAGTAAGAGACTTCAGATCTTCCTCAGTTCTAGAGATATTTAAAGACATTTTCTGACCCTCAAAAATATGACCTTACTGTGTTTTCACTAGAAAGGGAAAGAGCCATGTCTGAGCCACAGAAAAATAATAGTGAAAGGGGCTCTTTTTAGCTGCTGCCAAGGAGAGTAAAATCTCTCAGAAACTTCAGAAACTTTCTGAAGCCCATGAAGGTCACAAGAAAAGGTCACACAGCTATTCGGGCTCCAGCCAGAATAGCTGTGTTTGGCTTGGAATAATAACAAAACAAATCAGTAATACTGTGGTATCAGTGTTGAACTCTGCCTGGAAAGTGCACTGTGCCTTAGGATGCATGAGCACACTTGAGTTTTAACTCAAAACTCTGGACATTCGAATTACCCTGATTAGAAACTGTGTATGGGCTTAAACCCTGCAGAATTCTTGGAAGACTGGAGAACCTTGGCAACCACTGGACTAGCAATTACAGCACAGCAGCACACAGGATGCTGCAGCGAGAGCAGTGGAGGTATTACGTCTTTCTGAAAATTAAAATAGGGATTCTTAAGAAGTTTCTTCTTTCCTGATGCTGGGGGAAAAGGGTGATCTAAACATATGATACGTATAGCCTTGAAATACTATTTTTATAAGGGGACAATATATGTTATTTTGAAAGCATATGGACAAAAGGTAAGAGTTTTTAACACAAAGGGAGGCTTGGATGAGGAATTCAGGTCTGATTTTATATATGTATACATATGGTGATAAAAAGGAAAATCTACAAAGCAGTATTTGCACCAGCATTGAAGGGAGTTTTTTGTGTTTTGTTTTTTGTTTTAGTGGTACTACTGCTCAACCTGAAAGTACTTAAAACCTGGAAGTCAAAAACTGGTGCTTTGGATAGCAGTAATATTCTTGCAAGTGTTATTGCAAATGTTTTGGAACAGTTTAAATTACACAAAGAGATGGAGGGATGATTGTCTTCTGGTGTGAAAGACTGGAGCAGAAAGAATTCCTCCTGAGTACACAGCATGGATTACCCATCCTCCAAGGACAGGCTTCCTGATTACATCAGTTATTTTCTGCTGTTGGAAAGAGAGGTGGACAAATTCACCATTACCTCAGGGTTGTAATTAACTTATTGTGAGGATTATTAGGGATAATAAATAGGCCACAATGAGTTCTACAGTCTATAATATGCTCACCTATAAAAGAAGAGCTATTTTGTGCATCTGAAAGGCATGGACCGGTGTTTTAGAAAGAAACCTCATGTTCTTCAAATCCACAGATGTATATCTGTTAAATAGGCATTAAAAAAACAAAAAGAGAGAGAAAAAAAAATTAAAGTCAGCAAACAGCAGAGAGCTGATTCCCAGCAGGAAAGAAAACAAAGGCAATGCAGGTGTAGCCCTGGACAGTGGTCCCTGATCTCTCACATGTTCATACCAATCACATGTGTAAGCATATTTTGCTCTGTCACTGTTTCCACTCCTGAAATCAGGCAGTAGGACCTTGGCTAGAATTTTTTATCTCAGTAGACACATAGGAAAAATAAAATTAAAAACCAGTGTAACATCTCAAGCCTGAAAAATATTTTATCATAATTCTAGTAAAACATGAAATTCTTGTTAAATGCTCATGACCATGTGGCTTGGGCAAGAACATCTCCTCCTGACTGCTGGCAGCATCACTGGCAAGGCTTCTCTTTTTCACCCCAGGCAGACCCCAGGATGTTCAGCTCTGACTGCAAGCAAAGGCCCAGCATGACCCACTGTCTTCACCAAAAGGACAGCAAATAGCCCAACTGGTTTATGCTGTTGTCCTTTAAGCAGAGGCACCTTTATTGGAAGGGGACAGTTTAATTTTTACATGCATGTCACTTAACAATTGCTTTTTCAGGGTAAGAAGGAGGAAAATGAGAGCTTCTGTGAAGATCTTGCCAACATTCTTTCTCTTCCTGGGCTGTAACAATACCTCTCCTCCTAAATGAAGCAAAACATGATTCTTCCCCACCCTCTTCCAAGATAAATCAGTTACTGGCTTTTTGGGTTGTCCTGTGCACAACAGACATGCTGAAATCTGCATGTATGCTATAAAGTACAAACTTTTTTTGCTCTGGCTTAGGAGATAATCTCTGAAGGTGACAAAACTGAGACCAGAAATAATCCAGCAGTCCCATCTCTGCTCCCACATCAAAGTCAGTTCCATCTCCTGTAAATTTAGCAGTGAAGTCAGGGTGACACATTGCTTACCTCCGTCAAACCCAAAACCTCAGACACAGGAAATGCACCACACAGTTGAGGGAAAGGAAGGTCTCAAAACAAAGGATGTTTCAAGTGTGGCTTGAGGATTTTCTTGCCAAAAACAAAGCAAGATACATCCGCTTGGGTCCTTCTTCATTCCAACAATAGCTGTATTGATAGAGTGGTGGCTCCCAGGACTACAAGGGATACATCAGGAGTTCAGCCTTGCTCACTGAAACTTTGTTCAGATGGAAGGTAAGTTCTGAAGGGACAAGAAAGCCATGTCTAATGTCTTCTGCTTATTTATTATGCATTATTCCCTAAAGAACTTTGATGGGAATCATCTTCAGTCATATTATTCTAAGTTGTTGGAGTCTTCTAATTGCCCAAACATACTTCTCAGAAACTGTACCCCAGTGGAAACAGCCCAGCTCCAGCATTTCTGAGTAACGTGGTATTTATTTGATAGCCCTGCATGCCCATATTTCCTCCTGACAACAGGTCACTCACCTGCCACTGGCTTTCACCCATGGTTGAATTTAGCAGACTATTCCCTAACTGCATCATTTGCCATCTGCTCTTTCCTGCTATGACTTTTTCAAACCTGTGTGTCTCTGACCCTTTTAATTTGCAGATAAGGAGACAGATAAGCTGTGCTGTACAGTTCTTGGCATTTGTCTGGTTACTGCATGCACTATAAAGTCTGTTTGGAGTATTTTTTTAAAGTCTGCTGATACGAGACATCTGTCCCCATAAACAGCGCTTTACTCTAAGGGCTTTTGATGGTGAGGAGGGATAGTTTGTGAAAGCTGAGCTTATAGTTTGGTATAAACAATGATGTGGTAAAACTTCAAGTTGTAAAAAAGATATTAAATCACCACACCTTGGATTTTCAAGTTCTATTAAAGGATTTCGGGAACTGAAGCTGTAACTCATATCCTTCCCCAGCAATAAAGTAGCTCAGCATTTAGACTGTTTAAAAATTCTTCATGCTCATTGGACTGTATGAATTGTAAAAATTCTTCATATCATTGAACTCACTGCAGGAGTGGAAACAGTGATAATTTACGTGCTTGGCAGAGATCTAAGGCAACTTACAAATACTTGCAACTAACCCTCAGAGTTCACAGAACCAAACTTCTTCCAGTCGTGAAAGGTGGTAAAGCAAGGGGCAACAGGACAACAGCACCATGCTGGAAAAAAGCAGCCTGGTAACTCAGTGTTTCCTATTCTGTGTGCAGTGCAACTGGTTACAGCTTCAGTTGCTCCCCTTTTGTACAATTTCTTTGGGATTTTATAACTTCTTGTCATAAAGTGACAGTTTAGTCTTATAGGGATAGAAAAAAATATCTTTGAAGTAACCTTAACTGAAGACTGGGAAATATTTTCCCCTTGAAGGCAAACTCGTCCTCTGGCTGGGAATTCAAATCCAAGTGGCCCTGCCTAGATACATGAAGCACAGCAATATTTGTTCCAATTAACATTAACATTAACTGGCTTTGGCCAATGACACCAGAACAAGATGTTTGCTTTATCCCTTTCTCATTCCCCAGTAAAAGGCTTAGTTTCACAGCAAAGCAGATAGACTTTTCACAAGTTTTGAATGCCTCTGTACTTCTGTGTTGTTGCTCTTGTTCTAAGCAAGCCAACAGTTCTGCCTCCAAAAAATTTCATACAACCCATGCCTGAAAGGAAAAATATAAGTTTGAGAGAAAAAATGGTTGCTTTCAGACTTTCTTGAGGTTGGTCTTAAAATCACCACTATAAAAGAGCTCCCCCTTGTCAATTTGCAGGATCTACTGTACTTTTGCCTGAGGTTTGATTTTCCATAATGGTGACAGCTTCCTTCACCATATTTTTATCCTTTTATGTTCTCCTTTCAGGAGAGCTCTCACATTACACCTGTAAGAGTCATCATCAGCCAGGCCAGGCCAGTTCTGGAAATTCCTGTAATCAGCTCCCTGATCAGGAGCTTATATGTGTGCCCCACATAGTGCAGCAGTCACACTCCCCTTAAGAGATAACTTAAAGAACACTGGGTCTTGCCCAGCTGATGAGTGAACAATCCAGTCACCTGTGGAAAAGGTCTCAGACACAAGGAGGAAACTTGAACTTGTGTGTTAGCTGTTTCCACCAGCTGTAGTCCAGGTGAATTCAGATCTTGGTCCACCAGTGCTAATATTTGCATAATGTGGTATGCATTTTTTTTCATTAAAGTTACCATGCTATTTTTAATGAGCATTTTAAGTGGTAAATATTAGTAATCATCATTAAAGTGCTAGGTCTCCAACTACAGATTCATTTCGGTTTATGTGTGTTCATTTTTTTTTTCTTTTCTTAAAGAGAAATTAGAATTAGGAGTAAGGAGTGAAAGGATAGCAATGTACTGTTTGAAATTTTGGAGCTTCTTTTGTAATTAATATGATAACTTAGAAATTGGTTTTATTCTGCAGTCTTTTTTTTCCCCCAGCAGCCTGAGTTAGTTCTCCTGGGAACCTAGATAAAAACAAGCAACGTGTTAAAGTGCCCAGGGAGACTTAGAACATATTTTTAAACCTATTTAGAAACCTTGTTTCTACTCAGGGAAGGGGAATGGAGAAAGACCTGGGACAGACCTGTGGATAGCAGTTAATAGATGGGTAGTTTGTACTGCATTTGTCACTTAGTAAATGCTGAACAAAGAGAAAGGAAAAGACATCATAACTTAGGAGGGAAGAGCCCAAAACTGCATTAAAGGACTTCATACTGAAATAATTTACTTGTTATGCCTCCAAGGCAGAATGCTGCAGCAATCTGCTAATCTAACAGCAGCAATAAAGTTGGAGACAGTTTGTTCATAAGACAAATCCCATGCTTCCTTCTCAGCTGATGTAAAATTTAAGGAATATCTGCTAAAAGCCCCATGCCTCAGCGACTCTGCTGTATTGACCAGCCTCAGTTGAAGTTCTTTGAAAGTACATAAACTAATCAGCAATAATTACTAATAGAGGAGTTAGTCCTGCCCAGAGAAACCTGAGATACAGGCTGCACTGAGAACCCAAGCACTAAGTCCAGATACAAGGCACTCAGTAAGCAGAATTAACTGGTTCAGGAGCTATCAAAAACCTTGTCATAAGGGAAAACTTTAGCCTGGATTCTTCCTGTCAGCCTGTTTGAAGCCTTAAGAAGCCTAGTTGCCATCACGAGTTGCACACAAAAATTGGAATTTTTATTCCTAAAGTATGCAAGCACTTTAAGAAAAAAGCACATAATGCCACTTAGGTACAGAACTTCCCTTTAATATTGCACATCTAAGCCCCTGCTTTCAAAGTACAAAAGCAGGAGGAAATAACAGTCTGAACCATGTGCTCAAACTTCATTCTCTGGGTAAATGCTATGGTTCAGAACGTATTGCAGAAAAAGACCAACAAGTTTTACCTGTTCTTGAGGAGTTTACTGGATTCCCACACCCAAAGGTATTCTGTTTATTGTTGCTCACCTGTCAGATCAATGAAAGCCTCTGGGCATCAGTGAAATCTCCTATGAACTGGGTGCCCTTCAAAACAAGCAGTTTCCTCTGGCATCAGCTACAAGAGCTGAGTTAACCTCACCTTTTCCATCTCAAACACATGGGGACAATGTTGAGATGGACAATTTCCTTAAAATATCCACCTCGGATCATTTTCCAGGGACAATCCATGCCACTTCCTCAGCAAAGCATTGATGTGGCGGTTTGTTGTTTGTTGTTTTTGATGTTGCTTTTTAATGCTTTGAAAAATCTCATTGAAAGGATCATTTTTGCACCAAGGGGAATTTTCTGTGTCTGAGAGGACAGGAGCCCACATGTATGTGAAATGGTGATGTGCTGCCCTTCAAAGGTACAGATGCACCAAGCACTAGTCTGGCTTGTTTTTTGGAAACACTGATTTTATATATATATGTATATGTATATGTATATGTATATGTATATGTATATGTATATGTATATGTATATGTATGTATGTATATATATAGTGACATGAATTGAAAGTACCTGCTTCAGATAAAGTGGTTTATTTTGTTGCTTCCTGGTAAATTACTTTTGATAGCTGTTGAACAAACTTGATATCAAAAAGCATGAATGCTCTGAGCAGAATTAGCAGCATTCACAAGCATTTGGACTGCAGTAGGTACAGCATGTTCAGGAGTTGCTTGGGTGTTACTTCACCTTCAAGATTAAATAACTATCAACTTACCAAGATTTTTTTCTTTTTTTTGAGATTTATTGTTTCTGACAGACAAATGTAAATTAAATATATGCAGCATCTCCCACACATATTTATTTTAGGAGCTTCCTCATGCAAATATTATACCTTAAGGGCATTCTTTTGCCAAGAAAGCTCTAATATTACCTAGGTTGTTTCTAGAAAGGTGTGGAATCTATTCAAGCACACCCAATTCCAATGTCTCTCTCAATACACCTGTGTGAGTGTATCTGCACCAATTTATGTGCAAGGCTTATAATAAGAATGTCCTTGAGAATGAGGGGGAAAAAAAAGCCAAGTACTGAAAGTTAGGAAGGACTAACAGTAAAATTGCATTTTTTAGTCTGTCCTCTCATGTTTCCAGCAGATGCTCTGCATTGGAACAGAGAGAAAGGGTCTGATCTTGAAATTAAATTACAGTCTCAATGACAGTCTAATGCCTGTGTCCACAAGAAGTCACATTACTTCACAAGTAACTCAGCCTGTGTTGGCAATTTTTGACCCAGCCTTAGTGCTCACAAACGCTTCACCTGGCTGAAATACTCAGATGCCCTCAGATGCCAGCTGCACATTGGCAACAGAGTGTAGTTCTAAAAATTAGTGCACCTTCTTTTTTTTTTCTTCTCAGAAGTATTAAAAACTACACAGGATAATTACAACAGTTCTGCAACCCAGGCAGAACTCTGAACCTGCCTGAGCCATTCTCTCAGTTGAAAGTGACACACCAATTACAAGTTTCATTTGACTGGAGGCTTTAATTTACTACATTTCAATGTTCTACTGAAGCTGGAGCTTTGTTACCCGCTGCACAGGCCCATCCCATGCCAAAATAGGCCCAGATGCAGAGATAAGGCTGAGCAGAATTTATTTGGCAACTCACCCCCACAATCCTGGAAGGAGGCGTTTGGGTGCCAAGTTTAGACAGAAGCTTCTGCTCCATTTGGATTGTTGCCTCTAAAGCACGTCTGCAGTGCATTTAGGACCACAAAGTGAGGCCCCATGCCAAAAGCTAACTGTAGAAAAGTGAGAAAGTGGCATATTTACGGTATTAACTTTAAATGCACTCTGCATGGACAAGAGCAGCAGTGATTTATTTATCAACTGTCCCTGCAAATCCACCCCGCAACTAAAGGAATACAAATGCAGAAAAGCAACCAGACCCTGTTTCTCCCTCACATTACAAAGGAGAATTAGAAGGGCAAATAGCTCAGGTAAACTAGAACAGCTGCTTTTTCCAGTTTAGGCAAGGAGCCACTTGTTAGAAACAATGCCTTCATATTTCAGAGTACCCTTCTCATAATGTTAATAATAAAAGCAGTCTTCTAAAATATTTCTGCCAGAATCAGAAAAAAACATACAAGAACACATGGCCCAGGAAGGTCTGCCTGCCAGGGAGGACAGGATCCAACAACTCTTTTTAAGAACTGTTTGAAGATCCTGACTGCAAACTGTCAGTTCATACTCAGAATTTATTAAGGCTTCGTGCAAATGTAGTTCCTTTAATGACACTACTAAAAACATCTTCTAAGCATCCAAAAAAACTACATTTTGAGCTTGCCTGGAATGGGAGAAGACAGCTTAATTAGAGCAACTAGATTTTCAGACAGAACATAACATCTGGTATTTCAGCTCTGTAGTTTTATAGCTCTGCAGAAATTAACTTGCAGAAGCTGAGATCTGCTCAGATTTCTCCTTAAGTTAATATGCTTCCTTTCACCTCATATTTATGCTAATAAAATTATTTTTCACCTGTGTAGTATATTCTCTTCCATTTCTAAACTACAAAGGCCAACAGAAGCAATTATTCCAGCAAGGCCTGTGGCATGTCCAGCTAGGAAGCCATCAAGAAAAGTTTGAACTGTGCTAATTTCAGTGGCTGAACTGCTTTCTTGTTAATCTTACACAGCATTAGAATTGGCTGAGTCAAATGCACAAGATAATTTCCAGTTTCTCCCATAGGCTCAGTGCTCTAAGAGGATGCAAAATCCTACGTGAAAAGTCTCACTGGGATAAAGGAGATAGATGAAAGAGGACGTATTGGATGGAAAATAAGTTTATCACTAATTTAATAAAATATACATCGCAGTTGTTAGGGTCTGGTAAAACACATTCTAAAATGAGTAAACTGCCATAATGTCTGGAGATAACCAGTTATCTCCAGCAGAAGTGGCGAGGTTCCAAAGGGCCACAGGAAGGTAAGCACAGGACTTACCATTTGAGAGGGTACAAAGCAGGTCAGTAACTTAGAGATCAGTCAAACCAACTTGACCTCTGGGATGATTTATTAATCTCCACTACAACAATAAATAAGAACAGTCTGAAAGTGCCTCATTCATTGCCTGCTAAAGATTTACTGGGTGTCACCCAGTTTTGAAAAATGCTTCTCCCGTTGAAATTCAGCAATGGCACACAAGTAGATTTCTGCACAATGGTACACAAGTAGATTTCCTGGTTTGCCCTCAGCACTGCATCTTCTCACAAACTCAAAAAAGACTGGCTTCCAGCAAAAATATGGCCTGTGGCTTAAGGTGAGATTTAATTGACTTTGAACTAAACTGAAAGAGAAAAAAAAACGGATGAAACCAAGGAGTGTTTCACCTCAAGCTAATTGTACTTTCAATGTCTTTGTAAAGAACACCTTTCCAGTCTGATACCCTGGATGACTCGTTTTCAACTAGTTGCTAATGGCAAGTACTTGCAGTGCTTCCTTAGTGATATTAATCAACACGTGATCATCCAGCAGCTTTGTAGAGCACTTAGAAGCTCAAATCTTGCTGAAAGATATTTACTGTGGAAAGTAAAGGCAGGCAGCCATCACAGCATCATGCAGGACACAAAAATCTCGTTGTTCAATCTGGATGTCATTGCTGGCTCAGAGTGTGGGTTTGTATTAGTTTAAACCAAGTTAAATGGTTGCTTTTCCTCCCTCATGATTATACTTTCCCTCTGCCTTCCCTTGCATCAATTCTGGCATTTATTTGACTCCTTCTTCTCTGTTTTTCCCTTTTGCTGAGGTTCCTCTGAGCCTGTAACTCTACAGGCAGTTTGCCAGGGTGTCAGGTGTGTGTGGCATTCACCAGGGCACGCACACACAGCCAGGGACAGGCTGGGGCTCTGCCTGCAGACACCCCTGCATATTTTGCTCTGGCATGTCACCAGCCTTGGTTATGACTGAGACACGCATGACGGGCACGTGACTCACCAGAGGAGAGAGACTCTTGCTGCAATCCTCAGGGGAAATAAAAACCACAATGACAGTAACTGGACCTCTTAGGTATCCTCCCTCTTGCTATTATTTCATGCAATTGATTGGCATCAAGAGCCTTTTGGTGAGGTTGCCGAGTCCTATCACAGGTCTCCAGGCAATCAGATCACTGACCAGACTGTGATGCCAAACCTTCAGGTCAGGGCTTACAAGGAATGATGGAGTGAGTCAGAACCCATAAAACCTGGTGTTAGCTGATCAGAAGAAAAGCACTCCAGGAAAAAAGCCTCCAGTGTTTGCCTGCATGCCTGTCATGCCATCATGCTCCGTTCATGCAGTGAGCCAGGAGAGTGGGTCTTAACCTTTCGTTCTAGACTGGAAAGGACTTCTCCCTTCCTCTTTCCTTCAGAGGACAAGAGTCATCCTTTTCAAGTCTTCTCTTGCCCAAAGCCATTTGACTCAGGTTCCAGATCTGCCCCTCCTCCCTAGGGACATGAGAAAAACCAGAAGCTTTGTTGCTCACATTGCTTCATGACCATGGATGATGTTAATTGCTCCCACAGCAATTAATTTCAGGAAGCATTCTCTTGCCCACTGAGTCAGGAACACAACCACTAAACAAGACATAAAGGCACACATCATAGCCCATTATTTCACTAATCTCAGAAGAGCTGCAGTAGCACGTCTTATGTGTGACTCACAAACCCACATTGTTTGGATTCTACCTGGTAACTTACAGCCTTGGTTCTGAAATGCTGTCCAAGAATTCTCCTCTGGATTAGCTGAGGGCTTGCATCCTGGAAAAGTTGCAGCCTCAGACCTCCAAGGAGGTTCAGCATCTTAGCCACAGATGGACTATGCACTGATAGTCCCATGTCAGAGCAGTCAGCCCACAAGAGCAAACAGATTCAGGGAAGGTGATGACTGACTGGAATGAGGCTTGAGCAAAGTGGAGGTGCCCAGGTAAAAGGCTGACCTTGTAAAGGAGGGACATCATCAGCAACTGACAGGACTGACCCAGATCATTTCTGCGGAGACACATGGAACAACAAAAGGAAATGTTCTGTGTCAGGCTGCTTTCCCCTCACCAGTACCTGCCAGTCAGGAGAAAAGCTGAACTTCCACTGCTCAAACTACCACCAACTAGTGCTACCACACCTCCCTGCTGCCCCCTCAATCTTCCTGAACAAGCCTCAGAGGAAGGAAACAGAAAAACATCCAAGAGGGAGTGTGCCCCAGCTGTGCGGGTTTCAGCTGTTCCAGATGTGGATGGGAATAGGGCTGTAGGTCTCCAAGTACCACTGCTCAGGAAGGTCCTCTCCTTGCTCCGAGGCTGCTGAGTGCAGAGGAGGTAAAAGCTCAGGGTGGGGTCATGTTGACACATTTGGTCTGTGGCATATGTGCTCAGCCAGGAACTGACTGACGCAGTTTCACTCCCTGGGTCCTTTGTCTATGGCTGTGATTGCTGCAAACCACATCTGGCCGACTGAACTCCAGACTGGGAAGGCACACCCATGCTCAATTTCAGTTTAAACTCTGTTTTTTTCACAGTTAATTTCCATTGGAAGTCTCTACTGCAGCCAGAGAAATCAATGCCTCCCTGTGAATTCCCAGCTGTAGAGGAAACCACCCTGCAAACAGAGGAGAGCATTGCCAGCCCCAGGCCCAGTCCCAACCCACACCTGGCACAGCCCTTCCCTGCTGCTGGGACTGACCCAAGATATGTGCTGGAAGCCAGCCCAGGGCAGCAACAAAGGGAAGGCGTTGGCTCTACCTGGGAAGTGCCAGCACAGCCCCTCTGGTGACTAACCTGGTACTGCCACATGGAGCAGGCTGAGGGCTTGCTGGGTGGGAAATTATTTCCAGTAGAGTCATTGATGCCAGGATCTGGCCTCACTGCTGGGACACTGCACTGCTGCCACCTCACCGACTGTGGCAGGATGGCTGCAGCAAAGCCGGGTGCACGGGCTGAGTGTGGGGAACAGTAAAATGGAGCACACCAAAGCCTCCTGCTCTGCTGTGCCCTCTCTCCCCAGCAGCCAAGGAGGTACAGTTTCAGAAACTCTGAAAAAGTTTTGATTAAGATTTACAAGAAAAAAGAAACCATCTCATTTTAATGAAAAGAAAAAGGCATTTTGGACTGAACACAGGATTTCCTCCTTCTAGATTTTTCTTTTTCTTTTCATATGACCAAAACCAAAGGGAAGTGGAGGACACAACTAAAACACACCAGAGACCCACAGAAGTCCCCAGTGACCTCAGAGATAATCCAGCCCAGAGGTGGGAGATCCCCAGTTAACCCTGTGCCCCTCACCTACCCAAAGACCTCACAGAGGACACACCAGTGTGTCCCCTCCCTAGGACCAGCCAATCTCGCCTTCATAGATGATGCCACAAATATTTAGGCCCAAGGTAACAAGACACACCAGGACCACACACTTCTAGAGAACTGGTAGGAGGGATCAGGCAGTCCAGGTCCTGTTCCTGTGAACTTCTCCCACCTTTAGGAGCAATTTGCCAGGAGCAATCAATCAGAATTCATGTACTGCTAAACAGCAAATTTCCAGAGATAATGGCTTCCTTCTCATGCCTCATCCCAGGAAACATTCAAGGCCAGGTTGCATAGGGCTCACAAAAATATGATCCAGTTGAAGACATCTCTGGTTACTGAAGTGGGATTGGACTAGACGGCCTTTAAAAGGTCACTTCCAAACCAATTCATTCTGTGATTCTCATTAAATCCTTTTTGTTAACAAAGTTCTGATAACCCCACCCTTTCTTGTAAATCCTAAGGGTGCACTCAAGTGCTTTCTAATCACCACCATATTAATCACTTTTCCAGGAATTTTGCAAGAGGAGACTTTGCAACACAAAGCAGATTTAGTTAACATAAGCTGGAGCCAAGAGCATTTTGACATCAAGGTTAGTAGCCTTGACATAACAGAATTAAACTACTAAACTGTTAAAAGCATTTAGGGTGTGGGTATAACTTGAAACATATCTAGGAAATCAAACTTGACAGGCTACCACATAAGAAGGGAAGAGCACTGTTTTGGAATCTTGTAGGGCCCCTGATTCTGATAAGAAGGCATCCAAGTAAAACAAGAACAATTCTGAGAGTAAAATCAACGCATACCCATCAAAACTTAAGAACTATTGGCTACAGTTTCATGTGCAACTACTCCTATCCCAGATGTGATAAGAATCATTAAAAAAAATTTAAGAGCCTAATGGGGTAAACACCCTTTTAACCAAATACTCTTCTTCCTTTTCATCATACACCATCTTTGATAGGTGAAATTCCTCCATGACAGACCTATTTGAGGGTGTTCAGCTACTGAGACTCTGTGGGGAAACAGAAAAAGTTGTTGGGGCCAGAGAAGCTGTTGCTGGAACATGCTCTTGTTTCCTACAAAAGAAATGTGCACAAATGACGAGAGGAAGGAATTAAGCCAGAAAAAGTAATTTTTGACCCAATTGCTCTATTTAACTTGCAGTATTACTGCTGAGGAAGTAAACTGCTACAAACTCCATCGTGCATGCCAGCAGCTGGGCTCTTAAAGGCATGATTTTACTGCCTTGGATAGTTCTGTGAGAGTCCTTTTGTAGTCACCTTTGTAGTCACCTTATATTGGGAAACCTGTGCAGACAATTTGCTTGGGCTCAACAAGTGGTAAAGGGGTAGCCAAACAGTTACTGGGAAGAACATCACTCCCAGCACAAGTGCTGTAATGTCCTCAGAGACAGAAGATAAATAAATCCCATTTCAGATGACAGGAATGCTGGGAAAAAAAGAAAAGAAAAAAAGGGAAGGGAAGGGAAGGGAAGGGAAGGGAAGGGAAGGGAAGGGAAGGGAAGGGAAGGGAAGGGAAGGGAAGGGAAGGGAAGGGAAGGGAAGGGAAAGGGAAGGGAAAGGGAAGGGAAGGGAAGGGAAGCGGAAGGAAGGGAAGGGAAGGGAAGGGAAGGGAAGGGAAGGGAAGGGAAGGGCAGGGAAGGGAAGGGAAGGAAGGAAGGAAGGAAGGAAGGAAGGAAGGAAGGAAGGAAGGAAGGAAGGAAGGAAGGAAGGAAGGAAAAGGAAAGGAAAGGAAAGGAAAGGAAAAGGAAAGGAAAGGAAAGGAAAGGAAAGGAAAGGAAAGGAAAGGAAAGGAAAGGAAAGGAAAGGAAAGGAAAGGAAAGGAAAGGAAAGGAAAGGAAAGGAAAGGAAAGGTAACAATGGAAGGCTAAGTAGGGAGCTGCCTTAGCACTCCACAGCTGTGAGAGGAGAGCTTGAGGCTGGGCCCTTCACCAGCTGGCCTGAGGGAATGCATTTATGGTGCTTTAAGGATAATATTCACGAGGGTCACCCAGACAGATGACCTGGAAAGAAGTGAAGTGCTAAAATGAAAACCACACATTCCGTTAAGAAATCTGCCTCTGCAGTTGTTCCATCTGTGCCTCAGACTGAACTGCATTTCTGTATTTTTGCCAAGTAGCTTTACCTGTATCATATATCTTTGGGTTTAGCCAGACAAAGGGGAAGTAATAAATTGAAACAATATAGAACAAGATAATAAAATACAGAAGTTTTATACTGCTGTCCCATTAGCCTGAGAAAATATATGAGATCTTGGCTCTAGCAGTGATCAAGAAACACATTAAGCAGCATTAATTCCTCTCAAATCCTTTCTTGAAAAACAACTTCTCTTATCTTAGCCCCAAAGTTACCTCTGTTCCTTGCAAATTTCTGCCTTAATCCCAGCAGAAAGACGGCTATGATTTCAGTAGTAAAAAATTATTTGCAGAGATAACAAATCTATTGCAACTGAAATGACTGATGGAACCACTAATATCAAAGGAAGGAAATTCACAGAATTTAACAGAACTTAAATTTCCCATTTTATTCATTTTTATGCATCCCTTCAGAAGTTCAGCCCACATTAGCAGAGACAGTGGGGTCACAACAGGTTCAAGGCATACCTACACCATCACCTGAACACAGTTTTTTGTGCTGTAAAATCTATTTCTCATCTGGATTACAGCAGGAAACATGGTCTGCATAACCAGCGCTTCTAAAACAGGTTTTATGTGCAGCCCAATAACAGATTTATCCATCTTTGAAACACTTAATCAAAAAGCCTCTGCTTCTTCTGGTTGAAATGTCTGGGCTAATCACAGCCAAAATTTCAGCCAGATGGGCACAAGTAGGCATTGAGTGAGAGTCATGGATGCGATTTGTGTCAAGGGGAGTGTCACTGTCAGTGTGCCAGAGCTAACTCGATAGAAGCTGATGTACTGCCCTGCCAACATGAACCAACTGAGAAACTGCTGCTGGCTCTGACCCCCAGCACTCTTTACCCTCTTATGGCCCAGCACAAGGACTGTGGAACCCAAAAAGAACAGGAGGAGACCTTTCACAGTTCAGAATGCACATACAGCCTGTCCTGAAAACCTCTCCACAAAAGAAAAGCAAGACCTTCTCAGGCAGGGACACCCCACCAGCTCTGTTGGTCCACCTCAGTTGTTCCCAAAGCTGGTCTCCATTTATTGCAAGGAACTGGTTGGCAGGCTAGGGCTGCCAGTGTTGATTCTGCCATCCTGTTAAAATCACATTCCTACACAGCCTAAACAAGGACATTGTTTTAATACAAAAAATCTAAAATTCCAGTTTTCACTCTCTCAAAGCCTGTGTGAAACCAATCACACACTAAAAAGACAGTGTTTGCATGGGGCACTGTACACACTTCAAAGCCAACCATACCGTCAATATTTAAAATTTATATCTATTTAATTTGCCTTTTTTCCTGTACTTGAGAAACAGTAATGGGACACCCCCCAGCGCTAATTTAATATAGTTTTGTGAACAAAGCATCTGCTTCGCATCTCCAAGCAAATGAGTTTGAAGTCTTACGCGCAGTGGATTGCATTAACCTTTCTAATTATTTTTCTCCTGAGAAAGCACTTGCAGATTTCTCATGACAAAATATATTTCACTCCTGAAGTGTATTTACTGCCAATAATTAAAACAAAAATAGAGCTAACTCACACACACTCTTGTAAAACAGGCAGTCCACAGCGGAACCACAAATCCTAAAGAGCCTTACAGCTCCAAAAAGCTTGGAGCAGCCTGTAAAAACGGCTGATAACAAATTCCATCCAGCACAAAATGCATGCTAGCTACAGATTAAATAACCAAGCCCCTGAAGTTAAGGTCTGACACCAGGAATGTGTTTAGTCCTCTCATTTAAAAAGTCTTATGTTTGTATTAAATGCAGAGGCTTGACATGCTCCAGCAGAATGTGGCTGTGCATTCCAGCACGGCAAAGGATCAGTGTTTATCATCAAAACAACCTCAGAACATCCATGGGGTCTTTAAATGACAGAAAACAGAATGTGTGTCCTCCCTTTCTCCCCCACCCCAAATTGTGCACAGCTCTGTGTGATATTACTCCACAGGGCAGTGAGACACTGGATGGTGTCTTCCTGTGATAAACAGGCACATTTATTGGGAACTCAGCACATTCATAAAAATGAAATGAACCAAAGCAAAAGAGCAGTGAGTCATCAGTGCTGGTCCCTTTGAAGGGAAATGGAAATCGGAGATGGCACATGAGAAAGGATCACCTTTCCTCTGCCTCTGTCAGTGCCATTCACATGCCACTTGCATTTCTAGTTCAAATCTACAAAGAGAAAAATTCTTTCATAATGGCTGTATTAAGATGATAAACAATGGAAAAATGCTGATTTGGTTCTATTTAAAAGAAACAGAATTATTTTGGACTAGGCACAATAGCACTTAGTTCTGTTTTAACTTGGTAAAATTACAACTGGCCATTCATATGCTAAACTGACATCAAAAAACAATTTATTTTGAGTAATAGCCCATAATTCACCCTAACATATGTAATTAGAAATGAAATTTAATATATGCCCAGGCTATTGAGAGAGAATGGGAAGTGCAGACTTTTGAATTCATACTGTATAGAACTGCTTAATAATATAACAGCTAAAGATTAATCACCCATCACAGTGCAAAAGATCAGGTAATATTAAACAACCAAACAAAAATCGACCTCCTGAGCACAAAGGAAACCCATTATAAACACAGTGGAAATTATACGTGCCAAAGCTAAATTAATTCCTGGTATAACTCAACTATTATGGGGAGAAAAAATAAAGAAAAAATATAAAAAAGGGACCTGGGCCCCTGTTTGTGCAGCTTGTGGTAATCCCAAAGACAGGTTGAAGCTCTGCCTTGATTAGACACGGCCATCCAGCCTTCCAGGACTGCAGCCCTAGAGTAGGAGCCTCCCACCAGGGTGAGAAGGAGCAGGGTGGCCACATCCTAGCCCCACCGAGCAGCTGCAGGAGCCTCCAGCAAGTTCTGAGGGGTCTCAGCTGGATCAGTGGCAATTGTCTGGACTACAGTCATCCCTTAGGGAGGCTCTCCAGGGGTTCTGAACCTGTCCTGCTGCTCCTTTTCACATGTCATGGCTACTATGGTGTCACAACATCTTCATTTCTCCAGCAAAACCCTCCCTCCCCTCTAGGTCTTTCCCACTCCCAGTATTTGCACAGAGTGGTCATGGTCCTGTAGGTAAGCACTGAAGGACACAAGGATAACATTATAATGTACCAGGCAGGTAATAAAAATAATAAATAATCTGAAAGGAAAATGCTGACATGTATGTAAACTGGAAAGAGTGAGTGAAGTACAAATGTGCAAAAAGGCTTTCAACAGTTAAATTGCTGTCTTATGAAAAAAACTGCTGCCTCTGAGATACAGTGACTTATCTGCTTCAAATAAAATCAATGAAGTAGAAATGTCACTGTGATAAAACATCTATATCATGTAGCACACGGGGAACAGGCACAACTCATGGCTAATGACTGCCCACCTTTCTAAGTGCTTTGTCTCATTAACTGTTGCACATTTTCTTGAGCTGCTGTGTCACTGAAGCTTTTGTAATTGATTGATAGTCTAATAATTCTGATTGTATTTAATGGATTTACCCCATACCTTTGAATGGCTGCACTTAAATCTGTTTTATCCTGATCATTTCTCAATATATTCTGTGATTCTGCCTTGCTAGCCACCCCTCAGATGAACACTGAAACTTGGCTTCAGGAAGAAAGCAGAGGGTACCTTTTTTACCCTGAGGCAAAAATGCTGTCTCACTGAGCCACTCAGGCAAGGGCCTACAGTGAACAGAAAGATTTCCCTTTGGGTTTAAATGTTCTTGGGTTTGGGTTTTTTTTTTTTTTTTACTTGGTTTTTCTGCACTCTTCCCATTCTCCAGCTCTGAACTTGTTGGTTCCCAGGACTTGTCACCAGCTTAAGCTGAAACAATACCTTCTGGAGGAAGGCTCCACACGTGGCTCTGAACATCTCCATTTCTTGCAGCTGGGAAGAGAGAGCTTTTCTGAGGCTTTTGTGACAGGAGATTTGGGGTAGAAAGCTCCCAAGAATCAAATGCAGTAAGTCACAAAAGGTAAAAAGGAGGACTTAAAATGTTTGTCAGTTTCTAGTAAATATCTCAATATATTTTGAAGGTAACCAGCAGTAGCTCTGAATTACTGAGCTTTCTGTAGCACTCGAAGTACCATCAAAGAAGTTGCCAAAGCTGCCTGTGCTGAGTGTACAGACCACACTTCTGGGTCTTTTGGTTTGGTTTATTTTAAAAATTGGCTTCTGAAGTTACCTCTGCTCTTCCTCTTTACTTAAATGCATTTGACCAAACAAATGTCAGCAAGCCATAATCTAATTCTGTGGAAGATACATAGCAAGAGCCAGCTGCACTGGTTTGAGCCAGCTGGGAGTCTCCAAGAGCCAGAGTGACTCCCTATGCTTTGCTCTTCCTTCTTCACATGAGTTTCTGTGTACTCTAACAGGACTATTTATGTATATATGTGTATATATATATATATATATACACACATTATTCTTATACACGCTTTAAAAATAATCCCATATATGTGTGTAGAGGTATAACCTGTTATATAATCATAGGTTATATAGTAATATTTGGTATATAGTATAGGTTATATAGCAATCAGGGTTAACCCTAATAAATGTTAATAATGATCCACTGATTGTACAGAAAAACAATATCAAGGCCACACATGCAAGAGGCTCCTTTACCCACCACTGTTAACGAAACTGCTATTTATAAAAAACATGTTTGTTTGTGTGCTCATGATAAAGACTGAGTAATGAATTCCTCTGGGTTATTTAAGGTTCACACACACACAAAAATTTAAAGTGCTTACACAGCTGCACCTGGACTTCTTCCCTTCTGTTTGGCAGCCAGGAGTTATCCTGGGCTCTGAAATAGCTTGTCTTGTTCAACCTTAAACAATGTAAACAGCTAACAATATCCCATAGTTAGTCATAATGCTAAGATACAAATAGCACTGAGGAACCCTCACTCTCCTTCTTTGCAGGGATAATTAAGCAGTTGTAGACAGGGATATATATATATAGGGCCATTGTTTGCCTGATTTTCAGGTCACTGGAGTCCCACACAAGTAAGGAAGACTGCCCATTGCCAGATCAATTTCAAGTTTCCATCACCCAAATCATGACTAAGCAGCTTCGATTTCCATGGACATCTCTCAGCCTGCAGCTGCTGCACAGGGGTGGATTGGCAAAGGGAAGGCAAATAATAGCGCAAACCCTACCACTTAACATCTCTGGGGACATGACCACAGACATACTTTCAGCTGATAATGAGAACGAGCATTAGGTTAATCTAATGCTCTTTAGCAGACACTGCGTCCAGTTCACTCCTGGCATGGATTGAATCACTGTGGAGAAACTGGTATTTCAGGCTGCTCTTCCATATCTGCTGGTTTGGCCTGCCCAACATTGTAATTTCACAGCTAAAATAACACTTCTGGGCTGACAGACACTTCACCCAGCCTCTCACTGCAGCTCACAGCCAGTAAAAGCCACTGCTTCTTCTAAACTTCAAGATTGTGGGCTATTGATTTTTCCCAGTGTCACACAGAATTGCTGACATGTCCTTGCAGTGCAAATAACCCCAGCTGCAATGTAGCTGACCTTGTGGACAGCTGCAGGCAGGGGAGAAATGGCTGCCTCTTGGGGGTGAGGGGTGAGATTTACGAGTGGGCTCATGCTGAGAAGTGTAGGTGAAGGTAGGCACTTTTCAGACAGGAAAGAAAATAAAGCCCACCCTTCTGACACACCCGGCACCCCCAAACATCCTGTTTCACTGATAGACCTGCCTTTCCTAGACATAACCCCCTAGTGCCACATTCAGGCTGTCCCAGGAGAGGGGACAAGCTGAGGGCAACCCTCCCATCCAACAGATCTCTGCAAGGGGCTCAGCCACACTGGGCACATCGAGCCAGGACCAGGGGGTACAATAGGAGCAAAAGGGTACAACAGGACCAGGCAGGGCTACCCTATAAAGTAGCCAGAACAGGTGTCCTGGGCTGAGCTGAAACAAGGTTCCAGACCTTGGTTAAGGTAGGGAGATAAAGCAAGCTGGGCAAAGCAATGAGGGCTTGTTCTTCATATCCCAAGGCTGTTTGTGTTTTACTTTGTACTTAAACAAGAAATGCGCTTGGGTACATGCCAACGTTTTTCTCCCTGTTTGCAACTGGGTCTTGTAACAAAGCATTTCTGGTAACAGAAGGAACAAATGTTTTTCCTCTTAGTGAATCCTGCTTTAGAAACAAAGATTTTTCTCTTACAAACCTAGCAGAAAAAGGCTTCTCCTCCTCCTGAATTCCATGCAGAATAACTCCATGATGCTTGAGATGCCAGACTAGATATGATAGCACCTCGATACACAGCAAATCTCTAAATGTGATAAGGTTAGTGTCTGAAATGTCTTTGGGAGCTGATACCATCTCCTCCTCAACAACCATTCCCTAACCAACTACTTGCCCACATTGTTTATAGGTATTTCAAGCAGCACTGATCTTAACGTTGATCTGTAAAGGATTCCAGTTGGTAATCCCCCTCTATTGTGAAAAATGAACATTTCTCTCTATCTTTTATCAGTATTTGCAGCTTGCCTTATCATGTATTTGAAGATGTCTGTGACACGTTGGGGAAATTCCCACAGGTCTAGAAGATTTCAGGCCGAATCCCACTGTGTAATTCCCCCTTATCACATAACAATACACAAGATAAACAGCCTGAACTCAGTGTATTGCCTAGTGATTCCTGGCAAGAAAGAGCAAGATCTCCCTTCCAAGAACAGAGCAGGAATATAAATTATTAACTTTCAGACCACAAACCCATCAAATTAATCATCTGCGAACATCAATAACAGCTATTTTTATACATATATACACATACATACATATGTCTGTATATATATGGATGTCGTGGGGTAACCTTAGTCTGGTACAGAAGGAAGGAGGTCGACCCGGAAATGAAGTACCCAAAAGGAGATACTACAGTTTCCGCCTCCAGAACTCATAAAACCAAGAGAGAACCTGGAGAAGTGCTCTTTTAGACTTCCAGTTTGCTGAGAAAAGACACCGCTCTCTCTCTCCTCCGTGCCCTCTGGTGAGGTCCACCCAGGCCATGTGGCCTGGGCTACCGGGGCGAGATGGCGCGGAGGGGGAAGGGGAGGGGGAAACCCAGGCCGGCCTTTCAGTCCCTCACGGCGACTCTATGCCAGAGGGAGCCAGATCGGCTCCACTCGGCTCCACCGGAGACAAGAGGGGTTTCATTTTGCTGCCCCAGGCTGAGGTGACTCCGTCTTGCCGGTCCCTGCCTCGCTTGGCTCCGCGCACAGGCCAGCACGGAAGAGAGAGCTTGGACACGGCCCTGCCAGCCAGCTCTGCGGCAGGACCTGGCATGGGAGAGGGATTGGGCCAGCCCCCCGCAGCTTGGACACAGCCCCACCAACCCCCTGCAGCTCAGGCGCAGCTTGGATGGAGAGCAGTGCACGCAAACTCCTCCCCCTCAGCTCAAATGCTGAGAATGGTGCACTCAAACAACAAGGGCAGAGGCCATGTGACCATCGCCTGGCCAAAAGACAAATTAACTTTTTTTGTCAATATCAGAAAGGGACTTGAAAACATCTGTTGTCCCCTATACAGAAAGAGAAAGAATGAAGACACCTGCAAAACGTACAACATAAAGACTCCAAGTTAATCCATGTAGCAAAGACTATATCCAGAGAGGGAGATGAGGAGTGTCCTAACCAAGGCTGAAACTTCTCTTGTAAAGACATGTTGATAAACTTGGCTATAATATACGCTGTAATATATGAACAATGGTCTAAAGGACTGAAAAGGGGGGATGTAATGTTCTAGCTAAAGCCAGTGAACTAAAATTCCTGTGTAAAGATTCCTTGTCCCGAGAATAGCAGAAGACTTATGCTGCCAATAAGGAGAAAAGGGGATTTCGTTGCCACTGTAATAGAAATGTTCATCCTCAAAAGAGTACCTCCACAACCATCATATGTCCACTGCAGTAGTCCTGGGAAAGCTACTCAAGTGGCAAGGATTTTCCAGAACAAGCACATCTTTTCCTCCAGGCGGCTGCTTGTATTGAGGCTGAAAATCATAAGGACCGTATTTTTTCCTATGGAAATCAACATGATAGAGCAAGAGAAAGCTTCTCTCCCCACATGAACTGAGAAAAGGACTATTCTAGAGCTGATAAATTAACTACAGGTTGAAGTGTTGTCTTTTTGTATGGTCAGTGGGAAAGAAATGGAGAGGTGGGGGGAAGAAGGGTGTTCTAAAGGTTTTATTCTGATTCGTGATCATTATTATTCCTGCTTTAAGTCTGTTAATAAATTCCCTTTATATTCCTTAAAGTCTGAACCTGCTTTGCCTAGTTCTAATCCTTACCTCATAATGAAATTGAATAATTTTGGTAAGTGTGCTGGTGTTTAACCAAAAAACTTGAATTAGCGAACTCAAACCACTACACATATTGGTATCTCCACCCAGTTTCCCAAACCTCAAACCGCAACAATGGAAAATAACCAGCAATCCAGGATGATCACTGACACTGTTGTCTATGTTAGGGAACATGATTTCATGTCTTGCTTAAGTGGTCACCAGGTTCCTTCTCTTTGGTTGAAATATATACTAAACACCTTAAATTAGAAATGTGCAATACAACTAATATTCAGTATCTATTTCAAGATAAACATGAGAAAACCAAACTACATTATAAGAGAAGACACAGCACTGTCATTTATTTCTCTGGAAGAAAAGTATATGGTGTGTGGCCTCTCTCTTTAGCACTGTACTTTCAGGCTAGCAGTCACATTATGCTCCTCTTTTCCCTTTCATATTCTCCCTTCCCAGAGGTACATGTTATTCTGTGCAGTCATATTTCTCAGGGAAATGTCCAAAATCCATGGATTAACAAAGTGTGAAATTACCTTCATCATTTGACACTGTAGAACAATTTAGGTGGGCAGAAACACTATCCTTTCAACTCAACACTGAGTTGAGTTATCCTTCTGTTGGTATAATCAGTTACCTGTTACCCTTGAAAAATGGCTCCCATCGGGATCTGCATCCAGCATCTCGCCCACAAGCTGCTGATTGTAACCAGAGAAAGCTGCAAGGGAACAGCAGTAGTCATCCAGTTCCTCAAACATCACGTCCCAAAGCTCACTTTCATTTCTTCAATCACCAGCCAGCTTTTCAAAGCTTTTTTTTTTAATGTAACCTGCCAGGAGCATGGCCTGAGGCTGTGCAGTTTCAGAGCAAGAAAACTGAAACATGCATGCTAACAACCTCAATAAAGAGAAGAGGCTTTGGGGATTGTGCATGTTTTCTCAGGAGAAATCTGTTGTTATCAGCTTTGAAGACAAAGTTTGTTTATCAACTGTCTAAGCAGGCTGCTTGATGTTAACAGATAGGGTTAGAGATCCTTTTGAAAGGCACCTGGGCTGTGGTGTATCTGCTCCTGCCAAATACAGGAGCAGATACACCACAACACTCCATTTCTGCAATTTCTGACAACTGTTAAATCCCACGGTCAGCATTGTGCAGAGGAAATGAGCCAAATCAGTTTCCTTCAAGCTTTAATAGATGTGAATCTTGAATTCTGAGGGGACAAGGGCACACACATGCCAGTGCCCCTGGTTCAACAAAGCATCCAAACTGAGAGGGGCCAACACTGGCCATGCAGAAGAGCTTTGTGATATTTGAAATACAAGGCAGTCCCAGCATCTGTGCCCACAGCACATCTGACTGCCTGAACACTCAACTCACAGGCAGAATTTTATCTCAAGTCTTTCTTAGGGAAGTTCCCTTCTCAAAAGTTATTTACTTTTTCAAGGCTTCCTGCCATGTTCCTCTCCTTGTATTGCTATTTATTTACTAAACTACAAACTTGCATGTACTTGAAAGACATATTTGCTAACAGACTTCACAATGCATTGTCTGAAAGTAAGATTTCCCATAAAGTACTCAGAGGAAAATTGTTTCCATGTCAGGAGAAGACAGTAGCAGGTTGTTGGCACTTTCATGTGAAATAACAAAACACACATCTGTAATTTCTCCATGTTCAAATAAACACTGTGGTGAATACAGTGACATGAGACATCTGCCAAGTCCACAATCCATTTCTTATGCTAGAAGCTTTTTAGTCTATCTTATCTTAGTAAGAGAAAACAGAGAACTCCACCTTTTGAAAAGCTGTAGCACTGACTGCTACTGAAAGACCTAATGTCAAAATAGAAAATGTCTTTAAATACTTTCTCCATTACAATGAGTGGAAAACTAGTCCTTGAAAGTACAGAGATAGTATTACTTTCCCTAATGCCTGAAAATGACAAGAAACGATGAAAAAGACTGGAAATCAACTATTTCCACCTGACACCAGTGTTGAATGCTCTCATAAGGCAGGAAAACAAGCATCAGCCATGCTGAGAAGTGAATCAAAAACCTGAATGAAAAAGGCAGACTTTAACGTTGTGAAGCAATCATGTCTGGGAATTCCACGTGTGTGAGGTGTTCACGTTTCTTTGGCTTTCAGGAAGGTCAGAAGTTAAAGCCAGGAGAAAACTCACTGAGGGACAGCTGTATGTCACCAGTGCATCCTCTTTCCTAAGATATTTTATTAGCCACATAACAGGCTTCAATAATTGATCCAGAAAATCAGCTTAGTCTCCCTTGGCTTTTGCATGAAGTCAATTATGCAGATGTGGAGTACGTATCACACACTGGCAGAGAAAGCCAACCTCTGCAGAAACACTGTAAATATGTTTACTTATCTAATACCCCAAAGCTTACCCGGCAGAATGCTATGAATACCGCCAAAATTCAGCATATCAAGCTCTTGTATTGCCACCTCGTGGCTGCTGCACGTATAACTTGGCTTTACCGGGAGGAGAGCGTGTCAGGAATTCCTCGTTTTGCATAAGAAGAGAATAAATGCTGGCATAAATCGAAGCAGAGTTTTAAACTGAGTTGCATTTAATAATGATATTTTGCAACGGAATTAGGCTCTTCTATGAAGGAAGAATATGAATCAAATACTAGGTGAAAACTCAGGCATGAAGTGGAAACTTAAGGAAACACCTCACCTATGCCATGATGTGTCAGCTCTGCAGTCGCCCCTCAGCCTGGCACTCTTCCTGGTGGGACGCAAAAGACAACGGTGCCACTAGTAAGCGACTTCAAAATTATTCCATTTAAGTAATCCATCTGGGAAATTCTTGTACTAGTTTCCAAGGCCCCTGGGTGATTTGATACTCAATTAACAGAGTTGTGGTTTATAGGAAATGTTACCTTTCTTTGAGAATTACATCCCACAATACTGTAAGGGTTGAATTTGATTATGTCCGCATCTACTTGAGGAAAATGGAGGGCAAAGGAGCCATAGGCCCAGTGAAGAACAAGGCGGAAAACACGAGTGGAGGGGTGCCTGCCGCTGGAAATGACATCTACTGCCCAGAGAACCGGGGGGGGGGGGGGTGTTCAGCAGACTCCACCCAGGCCTTTCATACCAGCATTTTATATTTACTTTAATTTTGCATAACAGCCCCCTGAACTTTCCAAGTAATTTCCTTCAAACCACCAGGAAGTTTATATACCTACAATGGCAAGCAGAGGGAGTTTCAGCCTTCATATTTACTTTATTTACTTTTCTATTCTGAAAGCTGAATGGTTTTCTCCTCTCCATCAGCGCCATCCAGAATACTAAGTCAGGCAGCAAGGATAAAGAATTCATCCTTAACAACTGAATTAGAAAAAGAAACATTCTCAATATTATCTTTTGTTAGTTCTTGTTCTAATCTGTGTTATTTTTCCAAGTAAATTGCCATGAAAATAGTGATCCTTTCATGACTATTCTATTTATCATAATGGAAGCCAAGCCTTTACTATCAGTTCTGGATTTTTTGTGTGCACATGTTTTCAAAATGCCTGCAAAAATAATTTGCTTACAAGGCTAAGATAAATTGCTTTATTATTTACAGGAAGACAACCACACATAAAAATTGATTATTTATAATGGAAAGACTAAGCACTTTAATAATCTCTAACTGCATCCACATTTCTTCTACTTAGGCTTCGCCTGTCTCCTAATAGGATTTAGTCCCAAGCACTTCCTACTTTCCCTGGTTACGTTACTGGTATCTCATTATACAACCAAGAGGCATCACCCTTGGCTTTGCCTAAATCTTTTAAGTGAATGGTTCTTAGAACAAATAATTTGACCATTACAGTATGGCAGGGTGCTGAAATAGTCATGGAAGTTTTCTCAGTTGTGCCACAAGCAAATATTTTGTTAGTGAGTGATACCAACCCATAAGCTTTGGGGAAAAGATACCATGTGCCTATACAAATTGTGTGATTATTTAAATTTTATGGGAAATGCACAACTTTCTTCCCAAGACTTTTATTTGAAAATTAAGTCTGTGCATGACTGTGGAGAATGGGAAGATTTTGGAACTAGGATAGTGTCATGTCTAAAAAAGCTATGTAAAAAGAATAATTGGTGAAAAACAACAAGCCAGAAATAATAGCATTCTCACAATGGTATTTTAAAAATAAAGAGGATTTTCATAGTTGATTCTGGGTTTGGGGTTGTCTTAATAAAACCCAGTATTGAAACTGAATTTGATGGAGTCTAAAGTCAAGGACAAAAGCAGCTGTCAGCACCATAGTCTGCAAATCCCTGGGTCATTAAAAATCAGCAAAATAATTTAGCATGGAAAAATATGAAATAATATTCCATATTAATTGGTCTAGTGTTTGAAGGATGCACACTAATTTTAAATATAAAATAAGATAAATACGGCACAAAGACCAATTAAAAACAGCTATGCACCTATCAGAGGACATATTAACAGGTCCAAGAAAAAGAAACAAAACTGAACAACAAATTACAGCATAGAAAGAGGCGAAGAAATGAACACACAAGCACCAAATACCCCTGGGTGGAGAGAGATGAGGAAACAGGGAACAAGTTGCTTTTCTGCTGAAAAAGATGACAAGATAAAATAAATATACACTGAAAAATAATAAGATCAAATTAAGTAAAATAAATGTGAGGGAGGGTGACAAACCACATCAAAGGAAAAGGAAAACAACTCGTTCAAATGCTCTGACTAATACAAGAGATAAAAGATGCAGAGGGATTAAGGACTGCAGAAAATAACCACTGCCCTCTTGCCTACAGCCACCACAGAGTTAGGCATGACTACCCCTTAGATGAACATTGAAAGGAAGTGCTTTTCCCACCCTCAGGCCTCATAAAGAAACAAAACCCTTAGAGTACAGCATAAGCAGTAATAAGGAAAGAGGTTTATTGGTATGAGGTGTGCTTCTGGAAGGGAGTGGGCACAATCAGAGTATCTGCCATCACAAGGTGATTATTCCAGCACCAGGGAATTTACTGGGGAGGGGATGGGGGTGTTGGATTCTAAAGCTCATGTTGATGTTGTGGAGCTTGATCCTGGTTCACCATCCCAGCAGCCACAGACTGTCCCTGTGAAATGAAAGCAGAAGTACAGAAGACATGATTTAAGAACAAAAATTAGCTCTGTAACAGAATTAACTGGTTCATTGCAAATGGAGCGATGCTAACACAACACAGCATCTCAGAGATTTCAAAGAACTGGTCCTTCCCCAGTTCCAATGCCCTTCTCTGGACATGCTCCAGAGAAGGAGCATGTGCACAGGATCTGGGGCGTGGCTTCACCAGTGCTGAGGGACCATCACTGCCCTGCTCCCGTTGGTCACACTATTGCTGACACAGGCCAGGATGCCCTTGGCCTTGGCCACCTGGGCACAGCTGGCTCATGTTCAGCCATCCTCAACGAGAAGCCCCAGGCTGATTTTCCCCAGGCAGCTTCCCAGCCACTCTTCTCCCAGCCTATAGCGTTGTAGGGAGTTGTCGTGAGCCAACAAGAGAAGGGTGAGCAAGGGATTATCTGAAGGCAGTGGCCCCTGCCAGCAATAAGGGATCTAACCACCTGCTCCAACTGTTCAGGCATCTACCTGAATCTACAGCAAGTAAAAACTTCCCATAGTCAAAGCTTTTGCTAGCACTTAAATGTGCTAGAGAACAGCAATTTCAGCTGAGTGTGAAAGTGGTGCGTGGAGAACATTACTAGGCCCTTTACAAGATAATGCCTATTTTTTGGGATCAGAACTAGATACTCTCTTCTTGTATTATTTGGATAGTTAATAATCTAAACTGTTCTAAGTCTGCACAGTATTCCCATTTATACATTTCATATTATCACCTCTACGTATTATTTCTAAGACAGAATGGCAGAGATGTTAACAATGTCTATAAAGTCCTTGCCATTGTCTCAAAGGTAACAAGGTTCTTAGCACCCTTCTCTGACCGAGCCCCTTTTCCAGTCAGCGGAAACTTCACCAGACTGCCACATCTCCTCAAATATGATGTCAAATATGGTGTCAAATACGGCGTCTTACTCTCAGCTGAGGGGCTGATTTCCAACGCCTGACAGCACTTGAAATCCCGCTATTTCGGGTTGGGAACAAAAGCAGTGGAGGAGAAGCCAACACACGCCGCATCTTTAACGTCGCCTTTAATGTCGCGAAGGAGAACCACCAACTAGCCAACGCATGACCATATTCTTGCCGCTCAAGCCCTTCTCGCCACCCCACGACGCCCTCCCAAGTGGATCACCCCGCTGCTCCCAGCCGGCTCCCGGTGCCGGGGCGGTCCCGGCGTCGCAGCCCCGCCCCGCCCCGCCCCGCCGGTCCCGGCGTGCCCCGCGCGCGATGGCGGCGCCCGCGCTGTGCCGGGGCTGCGGGCGAGCCGCGGGGCTGTGGGGCCTGTGCCGGGCCCCGCTCCCGCCGCCGCCGCCCCGCCGGCGGGCCCACGAGCAGGCGCGGCGGGCGCGGGGCGCGGCGGGGCTGCTGGCGGCGCAGAGCGAGCGCGGGCTGTTCCAGGAGGTGTTCCCGGCGGAGAGCGCGGAGGAGCAGCTGGCAGCGCTGCTGGCGCCGGGCCGGCCGCCGCTGTGCGCCTACTGCGGGTTCGACCCCACGGCGGACTCGCTGCACGTGGGGCACCTCCTGCCCGTGATGGCGCTGCTGCACTTCCAGCGCGCGGGACACGACGTCATCGCCGTGGTGGGCGGGGCCACGGCGCGGCTCGGCGACCCCAGCGGGCGGGAGCGCGCGCGGGAGACGCTGCCGGAGGCGCGGGTGCGCGCGCAGGCGCTGGCGTTGCGCGCGGGGCTGGAGCGGCTGCTCGGGAACCACCAGGAGCTGTTCTGGGAGCCGGGGGCCGGGAGGCTCGGCCGGGCCGTGTTGCTGGACAACGCCCAGTGGCTCGGCCGGGAGCCGCTGCTGCGCTTCCTGGGCGGCGCGGGCGGGCGCCTCCGCATGGGCACGCTGCTGAGCCGGCAGAGCTGCCAGGCGCGGCTGCGCAGCGCCGAGGGCATGAGCCTGGCAGAGTTCCTGTACCCGGCGCTCCAGGCCTACGACTTCCTGCACCTCCACCAGCACTACGGCTGCCGCATCCAGCTGGGCGGCCACGATCAGATGGGAAACATCATGTCCGGATACGAGCTCGTCACCAAGTACGGCGGGAGCGCGGGGCGGGAGGTGATGCGCGGGGTCTGGGCTTCGGGCGACCTGGTGTCAGCAGGGTGGCCAGCAGGACCAGGGATGTCGTTGTCCCTCTGTAATGGGCACTGGTGGTGCTGCACCTCGAGTGCTGTGTCCTGTTCTGTGTCCCTCAGTTTAGGACATTGAGGTGCTGGAGCAATTCCGGAGAAGGGCAGCAGTGGAATGAATGGGCTGCCCAGGGAGCTGGTGGAGTCACTGTCCGTGGTGGTGTGTAAGGAAAGACTGCACATGGCACTGAGTGCCATGCTCTGGCTGTAACGGTGATGTTAGGTCACAGGTTGGACTCGATGGTCTCGGAGGTCTTTTCCAACACCGATTCTGTAATTCCGTGATAGAATGCCGTGCGGCTTGGTGCTGACCGTCCTTGAAGCACCAGGAGCAGAAGTCACCCCTCAAGAGATTTGGCCATACACAAATCTTTGTGATTTGAGAGGAGAAATTAATTGGCCTGCCCATAAGCTTGGTACATGGGTACATTTTGACCGGGTTTATATGGATTTTTAAGAAAAAGAATAGGTTCTTCTATTAGTGAATCCAAGAACCAAAATCAAACACCCTGAAGCGTGGGACAAAATCAAAACAAGTCTGCCAGCACACACATCCTGCTGTAATCACACCGAAGTAGAGGCAGGTGTGGTATATAACATATAAACTACTTAAAGTGCATAAATGTCATTGGTATGCACGAAAGAACTTAAAAATTTAGGTTGTTTTTTTTCCTAATGCCCTCTTCACAGAACAGCGTTTTGGTATCCATTTGCCTGCTTTATGTCAAGGATAGAATCTTGCAGAATGCTTGTATTTTAGTTAGCTTTATCAAGGTAATTTTTTTTTTAACATGCAGTGACTCTTGTTTCTCAGGATGACAGGAACAGATGTGTTTGGAATTACTGTACCTCTTATTACCAGTACTACTGGCGATAAACTGGGGAAGACTGCTGGAAATGCAGTTTGGCTAAACAGAGATAAAACTTCTCCATTTGAGCTGTATCAGTTTTTCGTCAGACAGCAAGATAATGTAGTTGAAAAGTAAGTTTTTCTTCATCTTGCTTTTTGTCATCGTTTATAAAACCTGATTCTAACTGTTCACTGTAACTGCTTCATTTGAATATGTGCAGCACAAGCTCCATAGAAGTATGTGTTAATTATAACTGTTCATGGAACAAACAGGCATGACAGGATATGTGGAATATATACAGGATAGTGGAACTTCCATATGCTGAAATATGCATCAGGAAATTAGAAGGTGGATGACAAAGGAGTCTAAGAAGCATAATGCATTTTGTTCTGCCAGTGGGTTGACTCTTACGTGGCGTATTATTTTTAGTACCATAGCATCAAAAGTTTTTTCAGTACACTACATTACTACATTGATTTTAGTAAGTTGCTCTGTGTTCTTTTCCAAATTTGTTTACTTTAAACTTCAATAGCACTATTAAATTTGAGCTACTTCCCTTTCATATTGTGACCTATCTCAGAGGTTTATGCTACTATAATTCAAATCCATGTTCTGATCCCCAACACCTTTGACACTGACAAAAGGGTATGTGGGTACTTAACATAAACTTAAACTAAAATATTTCTGGCATTCAGACTTTTTTTTCCAAAAAGATACCTTTAATATACTGCATAGGACTGAAAGCTCATTAAAATGAACTTTGTTGTAAAGAGTAGGCTTAGGAAAGCATCTTTAAATCCTTAGATATCCTAAATAATCTTCCTGTGGAGATACTTGCCAGTACAAGTGTGCTTCTGTCCCATGATCACCACAGACTGGCAGTGGTATTCTGCATTAGCATATTGTGGATCTCCTAAGATAAATACAAAACCTTGTTAGTTGACACAAGATTCAAATAAATCCTGTAAAAGTTTCAAGAGAAAACTATGTGTTTATTGGAATACAAACTTCATAAAAGCATCTGACACTATCTTATGCCTGAAGACTTGACCCTAGGCAGAACATTAAGTAAAACGTGACCTTTAAAGATTTGATTGCAAGGATAGAGCATCTTAATATGTATTTCTTAAATTGACTAAGAATCATTTTAGTGTAGTTACTAATGTTCGAATGTCAAAGGCAGGAAATCTGTAATGATGGCTATACAGACAAAATATTTTTCCTACCTCATAGATACCTGAAACTATTCACCTTCCTTCCTCTTGAGGAGATTGCTCACATCATGGAAATGCATGCTAAAGAACCTGAAAAATGGGGCCCTCAGAAAAGACTGGCTGCTGAAGTAACCAAGCTTGTCCATGGTAGCGAGGGGCTGGAATCTGCTAAGAGGTGAAGTTTGATTTATCAAGCAGTTTTGTTTCACATTTATTCTATGGTAATTCTCCATAGAGCTTTTCAGGGACTATTTTATCTATTAAGTTGTTGCTTAGATGTTAAAAGAGAAAAATGTGATAATCCTGTAGACTTAAAAATACAGTGACAATATTAAAAAAACTTGTAGGGCAGTGGGGTACAATAAAAAATGGGGGTGAATTTTAAGTATTTCTGTTAGGTTTTGGGCTCTCAAAAGAAAGTGGGGAGGGGAATCTGATGAGTTGAGTAGCACTTTGTGCGAAGAAAAGACTAACCTTATATTTCATACGCTCTTTGTTCTCACAGGTGCACTAAGGCCCTTTATTACAGCAGTGTGGAGGCACTGGAAGAAATGTCTGACCAAGAGTTACAGGAACTTTTCAGACAAGCTACTTCTGCTGAACTGATGCTTGAACCTGGCATGACTGTTCTTGACCTGTGCCGCAAAGCAAATGCCATTCCAGACGGACCTAGTGGGTAAGTTCTCACCTGTGCTCGTGGGCAACACACAAAACATTATTTACCCTTCTCAGAAAGAACTGGAGTAGTAAAGACTGAGATTAATTTCAGTCACTATTGACCTGGACTGAAAGTGAAGTGCAGGAGAATTAAAATGTATTCAATTATAGATCCAACAAAAAAACCCCCAAAACTTTAAGTGAATTTTCAGTTCTTAATAAATGGCTTTCTCTTGGAATTAACAGTTGTTTCTGTTTTAAGGTACCGGAAAATTACAGATGGAGGAGTTTCAATAAATGGGAATCGTGTAACTAATCCTGAGACTGTTCTTATTCTGGGACAGCATATTTTGAAGAATGGAGTATCATTACTTAGGGTTGGAAAGAAAAATTACTACATTATACAATGGCTGCAGTTGTGACAACAGAGAATCTCCCTAAAATGACAGGACATCTTAAGTCTGCTTCTTGAAGATGTACGTGAAGATGTTTCTGTACTGTGCATTACTACACAGCTCACAGACGGCCCAATACCAGTTTCCTTTTCAAAAGAAACAGAGTTCAACAGAATTCAAATAAAGAAGCTGAGTTACACGACTGAAGAGGTTGTAGATACTCTGCCTTATTCAAAGCACCATTCATAAGAATGTGCACAAGAAGAAATTGAAAAGATTCATTTCAAAGTCCGGTGATGGAGATGTGCTTCCCCTCCTTTAACAGCCTTCGGTATTGTAGGAGAACAGTGGCCAGTTAACTCCACAGGATAGCCCACAGCAAAAGGAGCCAAAGCAAACTCAAACCCAGTCCTTCTTACAGCCAATGTGTGCTCATGTAACCAAGAAACCTTGCTGGGGGAAAAGACAACCAACCTATGGTAATGTTTCTCTCAACAGGTTTGCTTTGAAGGAAGCTGCAGAAAATTCATAATAAAGGACTAAATGATCAAGCACTAAAGTTAAGTTGCTTCTTGGTTCTGTATAGGGACACACTGCATTTAGGTTTTCCAGCTTTCATGTGGGAACACACAGTAAATTCACTTTTGAAATCTGAAAATACAGAGCCATTCAAAACTTTAATCAACCTAATGAATCCCTTTTAGGCCTTCTCTGTGCATTGTATGACTTAAAAGGTGAGTGACAGTTGTTCCACTTCTTTGGTCCTGTGAATGACTGGTATGCATCCGTGCTATCCAGCGTCTTTGCTGCAGGAATGTCCTGGCAGTTGTGTAGGCGCTGCAGTCAGCTGGAAGATACTATACTGGAAGATTTGGAGTGTGTATATGAAAGTGCTTTTTTAATGTTAGCTGCCCAAGAGTTGTGTGTGAACACACAACATCACAGCATCACAGGCTGTCTGAACCAGGAAGGATGTGAAGGTAGCTCAGGTGCTCTGCAGTGCTGCTTTCAAGGGTCAGGCCTCACTCTTAGGCCATGGAGAATAATTTCCTGGTCCATGAAATCGACAATACAAATTCACAGTAACAGCAGCCACAAGGGGGGAAGTCTTAATATTTGTTTCTTGAATGTGGTAACTGAGCAGCATCTCTTCTGCTGTCAGAATAAGTCTGGGTAGTCCACCAGTTTAAAACCACCCAGCCTAGCAGAAGAATAAGGAAATTCGAAGATGTGGCAACCAGTCTCAAGAATCCAGATATTCCCTTCTTAGTTAGGGAGTTTGTTATTTTTTAGCTTTTTTTTAATGTTTCTTTCTACTTGATAAACTTGATTTCATTTGCACTATTACTCAAGATTGTCGCGGACACGCCTGCCCGGCAGTGGTCCTCTGGCCGCAGACCCGGCGTGTGCGACAGTGAAGTCCGCTGCCTCTGGGCGGGTTCCTCAGTCGCTGGGAATCAGATCCCTTGCGTAGTCTAGCAGCTGCTAGAATGGCAACACTGTGTCTAGTCGCTGGGGTTGCTAAGGGAAGGGCCTTCCCCAAGGGGCGAAATGATACAAAGACCCAGGCAGCCCAAGGTCGGGAAAGACCCCGAACACTTGGTGACCACAGCTTTTATTGAGGGTAGGACAACCAATCACAGGGAACCAGAGAGGCGGGATGAGGGAGGGACAAAGAAGTAAGGACCAATGGGGATAAAAAAGGGGAGGAGGAAGGGTAACAGACATGAACACAAACCAACAACCAACTGAGTAATACAGAACTTTCTGGAACTGAGGGAGGGGGAGCGGGAGATGGGCAGGTGGTCAGCCCTATCAGGCCGGAGCGTCCAGCCCCTTCATGGCCCAGCCTTCTTTCGGGTGCTACCACCAAGGAACCCCACCTCAGGGGTGTCCCTTCAGGGCTCAGCCAATTCCCATGGCTTTGTTACCAGGAAAAGCAAAGCGACCACCCCCACGCAAGATTGTAATAAAAAATAGTGGCTTGCTTCTTACAGATTACAGTTTCTTCTGGCTAAAAAAATTCTAAAATATAGCACTTTCAGAAGCTCAGCATGTTCTTGGTGTTTAGAGTTATTAGTATAGAGCAAATCAGAGGCATGCACCTGGGACCAAAACACTCCAGTCCACACCTATGTTCCTCTCCAGAGAAATACAACAGAACACACTGGAGTTTCTTTCAGGAAAAACTCCTAGGAATAAGTAAAGCATCATGTCTGGTCTCTTTCCTGCGTGTTTTATGTCATCTCCAAATGGTGCAGATGCACATGTATATCCATTTCCAATAAATGTGTAGAAGTATTTACTTTTTAGAAATATAAAGTGAAAAAATGAAAAAGTTCTTTGCATGCAGAGTTTCTAATAAGATCCATAAACCCCAAGAAATTTAGTCGATGCTTGCCTTTGACCAAGTCCTAGCAATCCAAACCCTTCCCTGACTCTTCAGAGAGAAACAGCTGGATACAACTACTACCTGCCATGATCACACAGGGCCATCACAACTGAGCATTTGAACACCTGGGCCAAGGATCAAGGATGACTGGATAAATCAAGTATTCTTTCTTAGCCAGTCTTACTTCTCATATACTCATATACAGATATTAAAGATAATCACAGATTGTTGAAATTTATTCCAGAGTGAACAAGTACTAATTATTTAACACGGTTACAAATGCGTGATTTGAAAGTGCAAAAAGAAAAGTAATTATTTGGGCAAGGTATTTAAAAAAAACCAAAACCAACAAACTGAAAAAGCCACACCAAAAAACATTTGTAGAGGAAAACTGGGAAGGCTTGAATTTAACCTTATCGTGGCAGCTGGCAGTCACGAGGTAAAGGGTAAAAGGGCATGCAGCAGGTAAACTCAAAACTATGGGAGCATGAACGCACCTTCACTACTTTGAACACTGTCATTGAGCACAAAACCGTATCCATGTGGTATTGAACTCTGAGGAGCCAAACCTCCAGCTCACCTCAAAGCACAGTTTAATTAGCAGCAAAAAGTGGATGCAGTGGAGATCTTCAGTAATTACAGAAAACACCAGCTACCCATTGCTCCCACAGCTGAAGCAGAAAACTGCAGAAAAAAATGATTCAGGATAATTCCATTCAGGTTTCCAATATGGGCACAACAAAGTGGCAAGTTGGTTCTTTTCCCTGCTGTGGTCCATTACGCAGGCAGCTGAGTTTGCCATATCCAATCTGGCATCTGTCATTCATCCACAAAGCATTGAATAAAAGCAGGTTTTACACAAGGTCTGCTCTGTTTACTTCAGAGTAAGATCTGAAGCACACAGACACCACCACCCCCTTTACCCATCTGTTTCACTACGTAAACTTTGAACCTGACTACTAAATACAAACTTCACATCAGGATACTGTGTTTAGTTCCCCAAACTTTCCTTTAATGCTGGTAGTAATAGTGGCATTTGGAATACTTTAGCTCAGTTCCAGAATACTGCTTGTGTCAAACCTATCAGGAGGTACAAGCAGCCTGTCTACATTATTAGTTATGGAACTACTCAAGAAGCAAGAAAGCAGAATTGAGTGAGAACAAGTGAAATCATAACTAAGGCTGTACACATACAGGTACTCACACTACTACATTTCAAGAGCAAGTAAGTTCTGCCACCAGAACTACACGTCACTCCAAAACTATTTCTGGTGTAATTAATTTCGTGTATTATCTGTTTATTAAATAACAGGATTGTTACAGCATAGACTTTCAAAGACTTGCATTAAGGATTACAAGTCAAGTTCATTTCTTGGCACTCAAATATTACCAAATTTAAACTTCTTGTGAAACATAAACAAAAAAAGTCGTAGCATTTCAGAAAAGAAATTAACACTGGAAATTTCACATGACATTACAGAGCCAGGTATCACTTGCAAGAATTTCTTCAGTAAATGAAATTCATTTGCTTTATGCAGCATTTCAAAACTTTACAAGTCAGAGTATTTCTTCACAAAGAGACTGTTGACTGAACTTTGGGAGTTAAAGCTTAGGTAGCAGATCACTTATGGACAGCACTACCTTGTTGAAAACTTCTTGGATGTCAAAAGCAAAAGGGAGAGAGGTGTGAGGTGAATTCCAAACAGAAATGTAATGCTTTTGACAAAACTTAAAAGCTTTCACTGATCACCAAATTGACTTGAAAAGTGATTTGCACTTTTTAGATCTGAGAACTACCATCCCTGGATACAATGCAAGATAAAAGTACCTCCTTTATAATTGTTACATGTAATGCGTACACCATGACTTTTTTGGTTGTTTAAAAATACACAGTATATATTTCTGTGTTCTGCATTAAATACCTCAGATCATATATAAGGTATCCAAAAGTTGCATCTGTCAGACTTAACTCCTTGTGCTCATATCGATACCAAACTGAAGATTACCATGAGAAAAACACATTTTTAAACAGAGCTTCTTGTAAACTGGATTTTTAAATTTTCAATCTTTAGCAGCTTACAAAAGGAATTCCATTTTTGCCAACTTATTTCAGGGGGAACTGCATATGGTAAAACCCTCAATCTTGGCCCAATACCATAAAATAAAGCCATGGAGCTTAACAGCAGTGTCCTATTTTACGTGCAGGTGGTGTTAAAAAGATCAGCAACACTACAGTAAACATTTCCACTTTATACAAAAAGAGTGAATCTGGTTGAAAAGTACATGCAAGTATACTGGTTGGAGTTTAAATAAATTTTTATTTATAAAAATTGTAATGTTTACTTTTTCAAGGCTAGTGTCAATAGTCATCTGTATGAATTTTTGTAGCTGCTGTGGAAGTGTCCTTGGAGACCCCAGGGGGAGATAGAAGAAGAGAAAGATCACTGGTGGAGAAATTCCGAAGGGGCTGGGTACCCCCTGAAAAGTGGAGTGACCATGGTTTAACCCAGGACAAACCAGAGTAGCCACTGCTGGTGTCTGTCATCTCCTCCCTCCCCCCAGGGGCCTTTGTACTATCCCATGTTATCTCCTGGGCCCCTTCTCTTCCCCATTCCATAGGACCAAGTAACCCTGGACCTTCCCTATCCTCCCCCAGACCCCCTGGTGATTGGTTGTCTGAGATAACTCTAAGTCTGTGTCTGAGGCCCTCTCGGCCTCTTGGATTCCTGCCTCCCCTCTGTATGGAGCATCCTGCAATGAAGCCACTCAGAATAAAAGGCATACCAAGAGCCCTCTCATTATTCTCTTCAGCTGATAGCTAACCAGACTCAATCCCTGCACTACCAACGCAGGCCGCAGTTTCTCTGACTAAGTGTCTCTGAGACGCTGCCAGAGTGCCCTGGGGACAGGGGCACTCCTGGAAATATAGCCAGCTGGAATCTGTCATATTAACGCCGGGCTGGACAGAGGAACCAGTGAGCTATAAATTATAATCAGAAAAAAAAGAAACCTCATCAACTTAATTTCCAACCTAAAATTCCATAATTTTACGATTGTCCTCAAAAAAAAAAGCTACTTACAGCACAATAAAATATCCTCAAAAGCAACTGTAATCTCTGATATAAATATTCCAATTCCACAGACTTTCTTTCATACTGTTGTACATTCCAAAATTTGCCAAAGTTGTGGCATCCCCTTCTCCCTGGCCAACTTCATTTTTAAAAGAAACGCTTCTTATCCCATGACAGTTTTGAAATCCATTTTTATTTTTCAGTTCTGCCAGAGCAAATTTACTGTAAGATGGTCCAGGGGCTTGGTCCCAGGGGGGAGGAAGGAGAAGGTGTCCTTGTGCCTGGATTATAAACCCCAACATTCATACACAAGTTCCAGTGCACATTAATAACTCTGCACCCACTTTTCAGTGGGCTGTCCTTGTTCGCAAGCTCCGGGCTAATTCTTCCTACATGTTATTCCATGAAATCAAGTCTGAAGTTTTGCCTGACACTGAAACATTTGGGGATGAAGAGGAAAAAAAAAAAAGGAACACACATACATAGTAATACACTCTCTACTGTGCTATAAAATGGAGACCTCCATCTGTCACAGTGCATGCAATATATTCATAAAAGAAAATATTCGGTGCTCTCTTTTCTTCACAGTATTGAAACTTCTACTGGAAAAGCAGCTGAAAACTATGCCACAAGACTACACCGGCTGTCTTAACCACAGGCAACCTGTTCAGAAAGTCAGGCACTGGAACTTGAATGTTTTTCCCCAAGTTCAAATGAGACTGTCACTGAGACAGAAAACTTGGTCTGCTTTAATTTGCACCAGAAACCTGGTAAGGAAACATTTAGAGCCATTTATTATATGGATTAAATACGACTTTTGCAAAATACAGCATATTTTTCTGTTTGCAAATCAAACCGACTGTCTTTACATGAGCAGATTTACACAGTTGCAGTACACAGATAGGAAGAGTTCATAAATAAAAATTCTACTCCGTATACCATGCCTAACAATTGTCAAGCCAATGTAACCTCCAATGCATATAAATAGTGTGGCTGATACAGTCTTCACCAAAGATGTGTCTCACGGATCTCTGCAATGATCTGGCTGGCTCGCTGCAGGGCCTGCACACAGGAACACAAAAAAGCCGTAGTTAGTTATGCTGCAGAGATTTCCCAGCAGCAGTCTGGGAAATGCAAAGTTAAAAACGAAATCAAGGCTAATCAGTTTCATTATGAAATGAATTGCAACCCATAAAATTCTCAAGAACGGCAGATTTTTTCACCATGGTTTTAATGCTGTAAAGCTTAAACATGAAAGAGAAACAACACCGTACTTTCTATCTAGCCTGCTATACTGCAGATTAAAAAGCTCAGATGTAATCCTTTCTGGTCATGTATTGGTTCTAATTCCTCTAGCAGAGAAAAGGAATACACTGGCATGCTCTTAAAAAGTAGTGAAGAAAAAAAGAAGAAAAATCTGCAAAGAAGTCTCCCATTGATATGGTTAACTGCTGCCATGAACTTCTGATCTCTTCCTTACCTTTAGCATGTCAGCTGCCTCTTTCCTGCGTTGTGCCATGTCCTCAGACTCCGTGAGAAGGTCATCCAACAGCAGAGATTTATACAGCTGGCCCACCAGCTCACTCTGGAGAGTGTCCTTCACGTGGTTCACCAGAAAATGCATCACTGCCTTTGGCACACTGCGAGCACATAAAGATTGTTTCTTTAAAACAATTATTCAAAACCAGGTCTGTTTCAGGTTGAAGAATACACGAGGGCAAGCAGCTACACACAAGCTTGGCTCAAACAATCAGAATTCTGTCACTACCATAAATTAAAACTCTCTCTCAAGTAAAAGCAGAATCACTTACAATAAAGGAATAGAACTAATTAATATAAAACTAATTTCTTCTAAATAGAATAGCTGCACTGTAAAAAACCATGAATAGTATAAAGCAGAAAATAAGACTAAATAAATTACTTTGCTCATTAGAAATCAACCTGTCTCTACTGTGCTAGGTATGACACACATTTAAATATGTCAACCCTAAAATCAAATTTAATGTGTAAACGGGAAAGAGGCAAAAAAAAAATTCGTATCTCTGATATTATGTAGTACAAACAGTGCAGTAAAGTTAAGGTAAATAAAGCACTTCCCTGCCATGAAGTACTAAAAATTATATTGCAGGTATTAGTCTACTAGATAGACTAAAACACCTATGAGCCTCACTAACCTGCTCTAAAATCTGGTTTCCAGATTCCTATACTTCCCTCACAAACTTCCCATATACATAAAAATATAAATATATATGATGTTTCCACAAAGACATAAGCAAAAAAAGTTTTATAGAATTCCACATTAAAGAAAAAGTATGACATTTTTTAAGCAAAACTTTAAAGGCATTTTCCACAGCAGAACGAACTTCTTTATGCTGTTTCCATCCTTATAGCAAAGTGCTAGAAAACTGAGCCACACTAGTGCCTATTCAACCTTCCTATTTGAAATAAGAGGATGGCAAAGCTAAATTCTCTCAGGGTACACAGCACCTAGAGTTGATTCCAGTTCTTTGCTGCATATCTTCCATCTGAATTGAAGCCTCCTCCAGAAAAGCAGGCATCTCCTAAATAATTAAACCTTTAACTTACAATACAGCACTTGAAACCATTAGAGAAAACAGGTGCTTCTTCAAACTGCTTCATTCTCTGAAGGGTCAAGTTTTACTGCTGCTGTCCCTTCCAAAAAATAAATATATTTTCTCTCTTCTTACAAACATAAGAACGTGATAAAAATAACAAAATCATATATATGATTCTTGAAATATCACAGTATTTGCATGGCTTAAATATTTCAAGGAAGTTTGGGTTTACCTGTCCTGAATGTTCTTCCTGACAATAAGGAAGTACGATTTAATAAGTCGTTCAATCACTTCACAATCTCGTTGCTCACGGGCAGAAAGTTTGCGTGCAACAGGTACAGGCTGTGTAAAAAAAACCCAAAATCCTCAGTTTACCAATTCTGCTCATTTGCATTTGTAAATAGAACTCAAAACTGTAACTAGTGCTCTTTTAGCCGGAGTTTGATAGATGTAACCTATCTTGCAACAAACCTATAATTCTTCAGATATAAAATCAGAGACATATCAAAATCCAGACATGTGAAACAAAGGTGAGAGGGCATCACTACATTTTTTCTAAAGCTCTCCAAATACTTTAAATATCTCCATCTGTTTTAACTTAAGTGGGCTTTGTCATTACTGATTCTTCTCCTCTAATATAAATATATATTTATATTATATTCTTCTCCTCTAATATAAATATAATATTCAAATTCAGCACAAGAAGAGCAGGAATTTGAGCTGAGCTGAGATTTGCTTCTGTACCAACACCTATATAGACAAGGAGTTCACTTGCACAGGAATTTGTGAAAGGAAGCCCGATATCCTATTCTTAGGCTGAAACTGGAGCAGGCAGGGAGGTTGGGATTGGGCAAGAAGTGAAGCAGAGGAGATTGGCTAGAGCCCCCTGTGCTATAGTAGGAATTATTTACAAAAACACCACATATTAGCAGAAAAGTTACAATTCAGATGTTTTCATGAGCCTGAACTAAAAAGAAAAGGAATTTGTCTTCCTCGACTCACCACATCTAATAGGTTTACAGCATGTCCTTTTTGAGGACTAGCAGGTAGGGCTGCAGGTGGTTTGGATTTTTCCTCTGCTGCTACCTCTTCTGCTTTGGAGGGTTTCAGCATTCCTCTCCAGCTGCCTGTTCCAGGCTCCTGAGATGCATCTGCTCCTACAGGAGGAGTCTGCACAAACAGCACATTGAAAAAACACGGCAGAATTAGGACTTCGGCACTGTAAAGAAGTGTCTGATCAAATCACTACAGATAGAACTCACTAAAAGATGAGATTTTCATAGGTATATTCCCTTTATTCTGTTCTTCACATTCCCTACATTTGTTCTTCCTTTGCTAGTTACAGCTAACAAAAGGTACCAGTAAAATGAAAGCTTTTAAATCTCATATTCTCCCTAATAAAGAGTATGAAAATGTCTCACAGAGAGAAACTCCACAGCATTTTAAGGGTCTACAAATTCCTTCGGAAATATGGGATGGTCTTTCTAAGTCATTTGGCTTTTACCACACATCCTTGGAACATTACAACCTATACTACCAGGATCATTCTGAAAGTATATTTTGAAGATCACCACAGCTCTTGCATTACTCGAATTTAAATTCTTCGAGTTTTATTTTAATATAAGCTGAAGTTTCTTACCGTATCTGCTAAAAAATATGCACATTTGTGTTTCCAGGTACCACAGCTATGAACATATTTGTGCTGTCAGAATTTACACAAGGCTTTTTACTGGTAACAAATCAAAACAAAAATCGTCATCCTCTGGAAGTGAAGATCAGAGATTCTGGGAAGTTCCAGACAAAGAATGACTCATGGATCTCCTGAGAAAAAGATGTAACACCTGACTCTTAAACATTAGGAATCACTGGACAAAAGAAATATCAGTGGATGGTATCCACCACGTGTTAATTAGTATTGAAAAATCAAAGTTTATTTTGCTGTAGACTAGGGGCAATTTTTATTTTGTACCTTTCCACAAGCCTAATATCTCTTCTATTTACTACTGTGCTTTCAAATCTACTCCTGTTTGAAAAGCATTCAAGGTTATTCAAGGCTTTATACTTGTCTTGCTTCAGATATAGGAGGAAAAAAGCTACATTTATCTATTGTGTTTACAATTAAACACCACAGGCTGATCTTAAATCTAAAAGAAAAGGGAGAAATAAAGCATAGCAAATAGAATACCAACAGTAGCACACAGGAGGAAACCCAGCTAAGCTGTGCACATCAAAAATTTGATTTAAATTGCACAGCTGTTCAGAGGCATTGTAGAGCACACTAAGAATTCAAACCAAACTCTGTTAATAAGACAAAATTATTGTTAAGGAAAGCTCCACTGCATGATTTCTGACTGCAAGACGGCTGTTCAAAATTACAAGAATGCCACTCTCATTCTGTGTTACTGTGGAGCCTGCTCTACCTCCAAAGTAGTTTCAGAAACAAAGCTACACAAAAGAGCGTGAAATGTATCACCTCATAGAGGACAGGTTTTATAGGAAATGCAAACCAAATCTGGCAGCTTCCTGCAACACCTTAAGTCACAATACTATCTTCACAGTGGTGCTTGATTTTTTTTAACTTTTGCAGCATATCAAAACCTCTAAAACATTGATGAAAATAATAGTTAAAATTCTACTATCAACTAGATTTTGACTTTAACCACTTTGTTCAGGACAGAAATGGAAGCTTTGCATTAAAATCTGAATGTGCAATAAAGCAGAAAGCCTGAATCCCCTTGGTACTCCTAATACTCCATCTGCTCTGACTCCAAGCAAGAGCAAGTAGCAGAAAAGCCTTCAGAGTAGTAATGAGCTGTTATTTTAATACGAGAGACAGCACACCTAGCATGTAAAAAAGCACTGCAGAACACATTTCACAAATATAAGTAAACCAGGGATTCAACAATTATGTGAAACAACACAAAGGAGGTTCAGTTTTAACAAAGCCTGTAAAGATTCCCTGCAGGAAGCAGGAAACTCACATTTTAGCTTATCTTCTGTCCTCCTTCTTTAACTGTCAACACATTAAAAACATGCAGTTTAACAGCCATGCTGAAGACTTTTGATTACAATACTGTTGCACCCAACTATCTATTGAAGTGTGAGGCAAATCAGGTGCATATTTACACCACGATATATTGCAAACAAGAGTTCAAAGAGAAAGCAGTGACTTGGCCACCTCATGGCATGTCCTGACATGCCACTGCACATAGAATCAGCAGTGCCAAGTAATCCACACTGGGGACAACATCCAGAATGGAAAGGACACACTGTTGGTGACAGAGCACTAGAGACAAACTGCTTTCCTTACACCTGGGGGGCACCACGACAGAAACGTGCATGCAGTGCTTAGAGGAAAAATCAAGACAGACCTTGCCATCAGCCTCAGCAGAAGCAGCAGTAACAGTCTCCTGGGAAGCAGGTGCCAATGCACCAGGAGCTTTAGTAGACTAAGGAAGGTAAAAAATGCAGGGAGGGGAAAAAAAAAATTCAACTGAAGACCACCAAGTTTACCTAGCAAATTTCATACACTTTTACCTACTAGCATCTTCTGAAACTTAGAAAAGAAATATTTTGAATTCACAAGAAAAAAAGTAATAGAAGCAGAAGAGAACAAAAAAAAAAAAAAAAAAAAAAAAAAAGGCATCTCCAAGACAGTTAAGAGACTTTTGGATTATCTGATCTTCAATTTCATTTTGGCTTCTACACTGATGATTTAACTATGAAATCAATAAAATGAAGGATCAAAGAGCACTGAAAGCAATCTCTAAATAGCTGCCTTAAATTCCCAGTTCATCAATTAGTTGTCTTAGACCGATTACAGGCAGATCTGCTTAGATCTACTCTGGGACTTTGTCTCACCTTTTACGGTAATGAACATAACGAACAGATATCTATCAGCTGTAGAAACTCCTGTTACAACCTCATGAGAATCTTAAATCTTATATTCTCTATCTTTGAATTCTGAATACTTTGCATAGTGTTAAACACCTGACTAAAATTCCACCTTATTGTCAGACTATTGTTTTCTACAGCCAGACAATATTCTCCATGACACCTGGTTGGTTCTCCCACCCCTGTAATTGCACTAATCCCAAAACCTGGTAAAATTAAGCAAACTTCAGAGACAGAATACATGACTGGACTATGATGAACAACCGAAAATGTCACCTCCCAAAGAAAGTAAGACTGCAATAAACTGCAGTTTTAAGAGTAACTTTAAAAAATGAAAACCAACCATGAGTCACTATTTTGGCATACTGGATATTTTAAATCACTTGTTCATCTTGTGAAATCGGTGTGTCTCAGCTATAAATTTAGGCATGAAAATTCTCAGTCCATCTTCAACATTTGCAAGCATTTTATACCTTACCTGAGATAGCATTCAAGTAGTAAGTGTAATATTACATTTATAGACAAGTCTTCAGAAATATCAGATTTAAAACCTCCCAAAAACCGCATCTTTTTGAGAAAATTACATTCCTCTTCTCTCTTACGAAAGGAGAAACTCAACACCTGGAAGCTTCCAAGACTGTTACTAGGGCAGTATATAAAAATTTCCAATACTTAGATTGGATCTAGGAGAAAGCATTAAACTCTGTACAGAAAATAAAATCCAGCATTTACTTACCTTGTCTCGTGGCACAGCAGAAGGCAATTCCCGGGCTAACCTGTTCCGCCTTTGTTCCTTTAAAAACAATCCAGCAAAATTGTTATGTATTACTCTGTATCAACACACAGGCAAGATTCACATTTTACAGATAACTTCCATTTTAGAGACAAACACGAGTAATTTCATCTCATCCAGTGCCATACTAATACTGTGGTCTATGAAACCCTCGATTATTTGGATACTTTGATTACCTGGTCAAAATTAAATTCTTAATGTAAGAAGTTTTGCAAAGTTTTTTTGCACCACACTCCCTAATCAAAACCTGAGCCTTTAAAAAACAGCATCAAACCTGCACAATTTGGCTCAGCACAAACACCCTACAGCCCACATTAAGCTGTAAATCCTCCAAGTAATCTAAAGGATTTGATTCTGTGGCCAGCACACAATTGAGCCCAAAACAAAGGAGAAGGCAGAATTCACTTCATAGCAAAATAGAGTTTGAAGCAATCAGGAAAAAGAAATTATCTGATTTTGCTTGGAATTAGCAATTGATTGTCCACCGAATAAGGCTTACGTTTACATGGTTTAGTTCTTCAAAAACTTCAATGTCCTGTTTAGGAAAACATTAGGAAAGAACTACTTTAACTAACACATCATGATACAATTTTTTTATGTTCAGCTTCACGGAGTCTTAATTTCTGTACTCACAGCAGTTTCCATACACATTGTTTTTGAACTAGACTGAAGAGCAGCCTACCAAGGCAAATTCAAATCCCAGTCAGTACATAATAGTCAGTACAAAATATATGTATAGAGGGAAGTAAAAGGTTCAAACTAAAGAGTAGTAATGTAAGTATTTAAAAAAGGAACACTACAAGAGCATGTAGTAACAGGACAAGGGGGAATGACTTCAAACTGAAACAGAGTAGGTTAAAATTACATATCCCATAGGAAGAAATTCTTTACTGTGAGGGTGGTGGGGCACTGGAATAAGGTTGCGCAGAGAAGCTGTGGATACCCCATCCCTGAAGTGTTCAAAGTCAGACTGGATGGGGCTCTGAGCAACCTGGTCTAGAGGAATGTGTCCCTGCACATGGCAGAGGGGTTGAAATGAGATGATCTCACATGACCTTCCAAGCAAAGCCATTCTATGAGTCTGTGATGAATGAAAACGATGTGTTGGATAAACACAAGGGTATTAATGAGCTCTTAGCCAGAGACATGAAGCATTGCAACAGCACCAGATTGATTCTTCCAATCTAGCAGATTGGCTGTTGAACTGCTTCTACAGGACGATGTCAGCAACAAGTATTATCAATCAGAGTTGGGCTTGAAAAACACAAGACTACTGATCAGAGACTGATGGAGAGGATGTCTCAGGACGACTGAAGTGTGAAAACAGAGATTCAAGAACAATGCCAAAAGCAAGCAGAAATTAGAACCTGAACAGAGGAAACAATACTTGTATTATCCTTTCGTGAATGAAAGAAATATTATTGATACACTGTGTCAGAGACAACATGCAGTTACTTCAATATGAAATGCCGTTTCACAACTACATATTTAAATATCCCTTTAAAAATTTTTATTTCATAGGCAATATTCAATGAGGTGCCCATCTTATTTTTCAGACTGAAAAACAGGCAGAATCCTTTCAGTGAAATATCAACCAGTGATCCTGAATGTGATATATAACAGAAATTAACAAATCCACAGATCACTAGAGTATACACCATATTAATAATTTAGCACATTTCTAATGCCTCAAAATGCAGAAATATGCGTCAAGGAAAGAAATTGAAGCATTTGTTATTTCATCAATTTCACTTTCTCTTAAAGAGACAAGAAATTTTTTAAGAGAACATACTTTCTTACCTCTATGTTGTTATTCATTAACCCGCAAGCATCAGCAAAGTCTGGATGTTTGGTATTGATATAAGCTAACTCAATGGCCACCAGATTATGAACCTGCAATGCAAGACATTGCTAGATCAAAAATTCAGGGAGCAAACTTAATGCCAGTGCAGAGCAATGACCACAAAGCTGGGAAGCACAGCTTAACTGCCTATAGCAAAAGACCACTCAGCCACAAACCACCGACAACATGTGAACCGGGGGAGATGGCTCACTATGAGGGATAGAGAGTATTCAAAATAATTTCTGATTTTCACATCAAATGCTGAGTCAAATACTGAAACACTCCTTACTCCCCAACAGACAGTCCAAATCAGACTTTAATGTTAAAACATATTTATTTAAAGGTACAAGTTGAACTTTCAGTTTTTGGTAGCTGAAGGGCATTGCAACCCTCTGAAACACACAGAGTAAGGATTACAACTTAATTTTCATCACTTCGTTCCAAACTCTACAGTAAATGCACAGCTTCTGTTACAAGGGAGGGAAATAACTTAGATCAGGAAGAGCAGAAGATATTAAATTGAAGTTTTAGTAAAATTCTTCTTGCGAAATTGAAACATAGGGGACAATATGCTTAACCCTAACCCCACTCCTTTGTTTTTTATGTATCTATATTCTAATACAGAAGAAGATTCTGTGTGCACATTAAATAACTATCAATTTTAAAAATAATTTAAGATTCCTTTAATAACTTGGGTTCCTGACACTGCAAACAGAAGCATCAAGACTCCAGACTTCTACCAGCAAAATTACAGTAGATGCAAACTTACCATTTCATTTGTGACAGGAAGTCTCCTACGCAAAAGACAGGTTACTACTTCAACTATGGCATCGTGCAATTTAGGAAACCTCAGTAATTCCTAAAAACAAACCAACATTTTACTGGTGAGACTTTCAGGAGTACTTAAGGAAGTAACCACACACATACATACACCAGTTATTACAAACCCAATTGCAAAGCATGCATGTTTACCTGTGTACTGTAATTACTACAGTGCTGGATAATCCTCTGCATTTCCTCATGAACCAGCTCCACACAGCGCAAGCTTGGTTCTTCCAAACGTTTGATTTGCCTTTTTACCAGCAACTCAAAGGAAACTTCAGGAACAAACAAGGCAGGACGGGGACCCTAGTTCAAAAGGAGGGAAAAAGCTGCTAAATTGTCTATAAAACAAGATGCATTTCTAAGAAGTAGTATCTGATGAGGCCCAGAAAAAATCAGATCACAGTGATCACACCTGACACTCAGAACAGGTCTCAAGAAGTAAAATATGTTACAAGAATATTTAAAAATAAAAGCTAAAAGTTGTTATCTTTAAGACAAAATGTATTAAACAATGATTAACCAGCATCCTTATAGAGTCTTGGAGATTTCTACCTACTCATGTCACTTTAGGCTTACAAATCTGAACAATGCTTTTTCACATTTGTGGATCCACGTTTAGATGAAATTTATTATAAAGGCAAAGACATTTTCTTTCTAATTTCAGAGAGAAAAACTGCCATTACTTATTAGACAGTCTTAGGTTTATAATACCACACCAACAAGACAGGTGGGTTTCAGTGTTTGGAGTAATTTCATTTATGACCATACAGACTAATGCTTAGCTACACATACAACACTTTTTACCTGAAAGATGACATCTTCCCTGTTACTAAATACTGTTTTTATGTTTTTATTAACAGGAGGATAGGAACATGCATACAGATCATTGCTACACAGTACCTCATGCTCCAAGACCATGCAGAAACCTGCCCCTCTGTCCAACAGACACAGTATAAAAGCAGACTGACATGTTTGACATCCAAAGTCAAGCTTGAAGGAGTGAACATTTTCTTACATACAGCAAAATTTGTAAGTGGCCTTACTGTGTCCACTCTTAGCAACACCAATTCCTATATTAGCAAGAAGCCAAATCTGTCAGGAAAACACTGAACCATCTCAAAGTTATGTCCCTTATACAGAATTAAACCTCAGCTTCCTATCTAACACACAACCACAATGCTCAGAATTACAGAAGAACACTCACAGTGGCATTTCTAATGGCAGTCAGAATGTCAATTGTGTTAAGGCCACCCAGAGGGTCAACAGATTCTAAAGTTCTTCCAAAAGTCTCATGGAATATGTAACAAATTCTGGCTCCACCACATCTGAAAGAAGAAAATAACAACTGAAGTAGCAAACAAGAAGAAGAAAGCTCTCATTGCAAACATATTTTACAGCTGCTTGGATTCAAAGGTTTTTTAATATGTTATGGTCCATTGTAGTAATATTGCCAGTGAGAGCCAGTAAGAGCCACAACCTAACCACTCAGTCAGTATTCCAGGAAAACATTTGTACTTACAGCTCTGAAGTCTCTATGTATTTTGCTGTTCCTTCAATAGTGTTACAATATTCTGTGGCAAATTTGGTGATCAGCTGCAATAAAGTAGCACTTTTATCTTCAACAGGTTCCCCATAGCTGTTCAGTAGAGACTGGTACTGGGCCGCTAAAACATTAATTCGCGTTTTCAGTTCTGGCAAGCAATCCCTGATATGATGCATCAGCAACCTAAAAATGGAAAACAGTCCCTCATTAAAAGAGAGAAAAGGTTTCAGCTTTATCATCTCCATCAAAACAGAGAAGAGACAAAAAAGAATCACCAAAGGAAAACATTTACTTGGGAAAATTACAGTAAATTCAGAAACTGAGAGAACCATAGTTTGGAACCAGAGGTTTCTTTAATGCGTTACTGTACAGGAGCAAAAGAGACACTAAGGGTGAAAAGAAAGGTCTGCACGTACGTCTAACACATCAGTTTGTATCTTCAAGTACTACCTGTTCAGTGTTCTAGCAAGATACTTGGTTCCATTTCGATTGGCGAGGGAAGGATATTTCTTTTGAAGAAACCCATACTCATCACGAATTGAATCAGCTACACTCTTCTTATTGTTAATATCCAACTGACTCCTGAAGGTAAAAGGCAATGTTACAGACTAGTTAACAGATGCAAAGTAAAATTAATTTACACTTCTGCTTTTCTGGACAGAACATTTAACAACTGGGTTTTGCTTTACACACTTACCTCACCTTCATTAGACTTTAAAGGCTTTTATTTGTTGCTCCATGCAACACAGTCAACAAATTGGTATTGGCAGCAACTACACACAGACTAAGCAATGCTTTTATCAGAACTATATGGGATCCGACCCAAGTAATGTACAAAATTACAGCAAGCAGTACCACAGCCATATGCAGTTAGGACTAACATATACAGAACCTGTGCTGCATCAGAGCTGATGTAAACAGCTGACCAGAAGCACCCCTCAAGGTGAAGGGCAACAGCAGAAGTGGTGACACTACAGCTCTCATAGAATGTCTCTACATCAGCAGTTGGTTGAGTGGAAGAACAAAAGCTTTTGAGAAGTGAGCAACAAGCTCCTCACTTGCTAATTCAGAAGTTTACTTCAACATTATCACTTTATTCTTAAAATTATATTCATGGCTAAAAAAGCAGAAAGCATTACTTCATATTAACAGTGTTAAAAATAGTACCAATGTGCCCACACAAACCTATTAACTACTCCAATGATGCCAAGTTTGACTGGAATCACTCTTCCCATGAGCACATCCATAGCATCAGTGCCAGCATCCATGAGATCCAGCTTTGTGATAACAGCAAGGGTTCTTCGACCTACAAAAAGGAAAACATTCACAGGGATGTTCTGATTTGACCAGAGTAACTAAAACTCTTAATTCAGCAAAGTGGAGAATTAGTGACCTAAACTCATTAAATAGGTAAATACTGCCCATCTAAAGCAGGAGGCTAACACACACAGGATTTGTCTGGGACCTTAGTATTTCCTGAGTTCTTGGTCTGAAAAAAAATGTGCCAAGAGCTTTTACTTCAAAATGTAACACACTTTTTGAGTCTTAAAAATAAACCAGCATCTCAGTGAAATCAGTAGGTAATTGGGTCTTGAAACTTCTATGTGAGTGTACCTACTTTAGTACTGTAGGTTCTCATTACATGGCATTACTCCTGCAGAATCCGCAACATGATCTGCCACTCTAGAGACCTTTAAGTTTCAGAATTTTGGGAAGTGATCCAAAAGACACTGTCAATCATTTTTACAGGAGTAAAATAAAAGGGGTCTGCTATCTTGAACCAGGAGAGTTTAACTGAGAAGGCTACCAGAAGAGGTTTTCCCTCAAGGTTATGTGGCAGACAAGCCAAAGCAGACTTGGAGTTTGAAAACAATCAAGAAATGTTATATTTTATGTAAAGAAACATCTGAAGGTATCAACACTAAATTTTAGCCCAATTTCTGCATACCTGTTTTCCAAGTGTATTAATCCATGTTCTTTCAAATCACACAGTGCCATTTGTTAGTCAGTGGTACTGACAGCACTTTGCAAAAGTAAGAGGCAGGCAGCCATTATCTTCAGATCTTTCAAAGTACTTGGGTAAATATAAAATTATAATCTTCCTTCTCCATTAAATCAGTCAGTTCTCCCACATAAATACAGGGCACCAAAATAATCTTATCTTTACTGAAAGTCACTAAAGTAACAGCTAGACAGTCAATTACTAGCTGCAGGATGGCATATTTTCTCTACTAGAAGAAACAACACTGGACAGTAAAGCATGAAGTTGCCCTAAAAGACCACTGTGAACTACAAAAACGCTGAAAACCTCCAACATTCTGTAATACCATTTTGCTGTTATGGAAACAGAAGTAACCCTGTGACTACTAGAATAGTTATTTGGCCTGCTGGCAAGACAGAAATCTACCAGTTCTTGATGAACCCAGCATACTCTTGAGTTGCAGAGACTGCAGCAAGAAGTCTTTCAGCAAATATAAAAATCATATTTTCTAGGAAATGTGGTGACATTTACTTATCTTACTATACTTGGCCCAAACAACTTCAGTTTTATTTTAGGACTGAGTTTTCAAAAGAAGCTGAATTACAGCATCCAGTTAGACTTGGTGCTCACCATCTGGATCCACCTCCCGAGCAATTTTCAGTGCTTCAGAAGTGGCCATGTCTGTGTTCGCAGCCGTGACTGCCAGGATAATGGAATTGGGGTTGCTGATGAAGTGAAGGATGAGCTCTCTTATTTGAAGTTCAATATCCTTAGGCTGATCACCAACAGGCACCTAGAGAAAAAATCAATATGGAACTGTTCAAAATTGTGTCTTTATTCCTGCATGAGGCTTGGTGTCTAAGAACCACGTGCACAACTGGCAGTGGGGTGGGTATACATGCATGGGCAGGGAAAGAAGTCGTCTTCTTCACGTCTCAGAGAATTATTCCATATGTAACCTGAACACACAGGATCTGAACATTTCTCTTAGGTTATCTTCACTTTATACAGCCTCTTACACAAAATACACATAGCAACTCCTGGAGAAGCTATGTGGAAAACACACCAAGTTGCCAAATTCTCATCTATCTGCAGGTACAGCTGAAACTTGGAGTGCTACCTCTGCTATGAAAAGGAACATGCAGCCCACACATCTTCCACCAGTTACACAGAAATAAAATGAAAATCTATAAAAACAAAAATCTATACAGAAAGAGGAAAAACATAAACAAATCTATCTTTCACATCAGCAAAGAGCATCAGAAACCCCAATCTTAACCCAGAAGACAGTGACATGTCAAATTTATATAACACTACTTCACCCGAGAAAAGCAGTTTATCTAACAATACAGAACAATGGCAAAGAGTGAGCAGGCCCACCTTGTTCAAAAATACACACTGAATCAGAAGAGAAGCATTCTGCATCTCACCTTTGTCATTCCAGGTAAGTCCACAAGAGTCAGATTTACAACATTAGATGAAAAAATCTTAAGATGAATCGGTTCAGGACTGATCCCCTAGAAATATATTAATAAGAAGCAATAATTACTGCCTGGATTATTTAAATTCATCATTTGAAAATCCAGAGGCTGTAGTTTCATACTGCAAAGTCTGAAAAGTATCTCACCACATACCTTAAAACATAGCCAAGGAAAAAAAGCCAAATACATCTGTCAACCAATTCTTTTGTCTTTGGCAGAAGCCAATTTTATAATTACACACAAAGCCAGGTATGTAGAAAAATAAAAGAAAGTTTAACCAAAATTTTATTTTTTTCACTTTTATTAAAGAATCGTGAAATAAAGCAACAATTCTCTGTCTTTTAGCTGAAGTAATTTATCTCATGAACACAGTGAAAAAATCTCAAGATAGCAAGCAGCATTCCCATATTCTTCATTAGAACAGTTAAATGCTTTTCACTCCCAGCTGCCAAAACTCTTTAAGGAAGGTTTAAGCAGCAAGAAAATCAATAGCAAGACAACAGATGGACAATACAGGATTTACCTTATTGTTTCCTGAAATCCTCTCTGTTTCATTTTCTATTTCCTGACGAATTTCATCAAAATCTGTATAGATCTGAAGGAAGAAAAAACAAGTTTAAAATTCAAAAACAGCATTCATTTACTTAACTGCAAAATACTGTTCTCTTCTCCAAGGGATGGTGAAAAACTCTCTAAGTATACAGAATATGAAAAAAAAGGACTATTAGCCCTTAGGCTGATGCTAACAGGAATCATCAGTGCTATAAATTACAGAAATGGGTATTTAATCTGTTGACTAATTCTGTGAGATGGCTGTTATTAGCATTTATAACCAATGTCAGACACAAATTATTAATTTTTGTCCACCTACGGAGAATTTCAAACACTTAATTCAATTTTGAGTCTAGCTGGAATCCTCTGAAGTTAAGAAACAACATGTAGCCTCAACCACTTCTCATCTTGAAAAGGACAAAGGGCAGTTTCATTTTCAAATTTTTCCACTCTTGTAAAAATGGTTCTCCTGGCACCAATGCAAAATAAGTTAGTACAGAGCTGCCCTTGCACTGGTTCTCTCTATATTCCTCTCTAGCCTTCATTCAATTTCTGGCACTGCCAAGAAGGTAAGGAAGTCAGTAATAAACACTTACATAATTTATCTGCCAGCAGAAACATTACTTTCTTCAAGCGAAGAATCAAGCTTTGACTGTCTTTCTGAAGTGCTAAGTCATCTCAGTTTCTGCTCCTTGACCCTGATGCATATGAGGCTCTTCCTTCTTTTTCACAGCTTTCTAACAAACCTCTGAAGTAGCCAAATCCTCAGTGGACTGAAATGACTTGTGCTTACACCTATCCTTGTCTTTGTGACATCCATTCTAATTTTGGCAATGCACAAAATAGAATAATCCAAAAAGGACTATGATAACTCAGCAGAATCAACGACTCACATAACAGACATTTTATGTTTTCAAAAGTTTTCTACTCATAAAAAGCAAAACACTAAATCCTCAATATTCTGCCATGCAGTACAGCAGGCATAATAATGCCAGTGATCATCTTCTTTTCAGGGAAGTCAAGGGAAGAGATAACAGAATTCAGTATACGTATGTTAACATATTTATGACACTGCTACTACATCAACAAAGTAAACATACCTTATTTTTGGTATGAAGAAATTTACCCCATTCTGCAGCATTTACCTCTGAAAACAAAAATTGATACATGAGAAAGAAGTCAATGTTCCAGTAACATTTTTCCAAGGCCTGTTCATTGAAAACGTGATTTTTTTTCCAAGCAGCAAAAGAAAAACTAGTTAGCTTTCTACATTTGGATGTTAAATAGCTCAGTATAGATTTATGATTCTGTCTATTGAAACACTGCACCTCATTACTAAGTCTAATTTGTCTCACACAAGGTCCACCTCCCCAGCTGTGACTGAGCCAATCACCTATCCTACAATCCTTCAGAAATGGTCTTGTTCACTAAATATCAGCTTGTAGCAGAAGACAAAAGAATTATTAGCAATAGCTTAAAAACCTGGGGAAAAAGAAGTCTAGTTTTTAGCATCTTTTTTTTAACCATGCAAGTGAGATCAAACTACAACTGAAAGAAAAAGTTAGAAAAACCTGTAGGACTAAAAGCAAGCAAACAGAAAATACGTAAGAATTCTGCATAACGAAGAAGCCTTAGGAGAACATGTCTCTTCCCAAATCTGTCACGGACCAAACATCTTCACGCTTGTCAGTCACCACTGAAGCCCAGAATTACTCGGGGACTAAGCAAGAGCAGTCCCAGAAACAGAAAAGGAGGTTTTGTTAAATTCCTGTTTTGTAGCACAGGCAGCAGTTTGGGTCACACTGCAAGATATTCACACTTCCACTATTAGGTTCCAAGTATTAGTGGCAAGTTCCATTTCCAATTTTTAGTTTGAGGTCATTTCCTCTGTGCTCCCTGACACAGCAATCTGCTCTACAAGAACTGTCTCCAAGAAATCTGGCCTTCTGGCAAACACATTGATTACCTACAATCAAGTAATCTTTCAAAACATTTTTTTCATTTAAGTTGAAATTTAGTGAAATTGATCAACAAAGGTTTTTTTAAGGATTTGGGAATTCAAAGTGCACAAAGTTCTATGAAGCAGCAACAGCACAGAAGAAATGCAAAAATCATCTCATTCTAACGCAACAAGGTCAGAAAACTGAAAATCAATCAGATCACAAGACTCAGCAAAATAATCACCACAGCAGCTGAAGTGTAAAAGAAAAAGTGTAATCAACGATCATGTGGCATGAAATGTATGTGATTAGTGTATATAAGCATGCGCTTTTAGGTGTAGGGAGAAAGAGCAAGTGGATAAAGGCAACCTTTAGCAAGGTGTCTTGGATTTTTCCATGTAGCAGGGTCTGCAGTTAAAGAGAAACAGCATTGAATGGTATTTAACATTTTTAGTATTTAATATAGCATTTGATTCACTTTCAGTACCAGATTCTATTGCAAAGAGCACAAATGCATGCAGACAGATGTGCACACTATTCCAGTATTGATGAGAGTGTGTAATATATTAACAATATGCACAGGAATAAGACCTTAACTAAAGACTTATAAATGATGCCTATTGATCAGATATTCTATACAACAAAGTTTACTTGATGATGACTATTATTGTTATTCACCTAATTCCAACAGCTCACAGTATTTTCTTATCTGAGAACAGAAAACAGCACCATTAAGCTTCACAAAGCTGAACTTCTTTGGCAAAATGTTTCTCATCAATTACTCATTGCAAGAACCAGAAAGTGTAAAGAAACATTTTAATGTCATTGGAAGTAGTGTTACTGTACAGCAAGGGAATGTTATGCTCTGCATCAATATTTTTAAGACTCAATTAAAAAGTAACATCAGTTCTGAGACAGATTTAAGAAGAGACAACAAATGCATTACCCTTCTCAACTTTTAATTTTTACAAAGAATTTATGGAAATTCCAGTACAAAAAACAAAACAAAACAAAACAAAACAAAAACACTTCTTATTGAAGGGCTGATGAATTTATAACTCTGTTTTCCTGTGATCTCTGTACAACACCCTAAAAGTGCAAGAAGCAAAACGAACTGGTGAAGACAGTTTTGGTTTGTGTCTGTTTGGTACAAAATGTAGGTAGCATGACAATAATCAATTCATCTGGTTGAAAAGCTTAGTTCATTGGAGAGTTGATGTCTCACTCAGTCAAAGGTGTATGTATCATCAATAGAAATATGATTTTGATTGACTGGATCCATTAAGGAAAAACTTTTAAAAATCAAACTATTCTGCAGGCACAGAAGCTATGAAAACAAACATTATTAGGGAAAAGCTTCTGCTTGTCTTGGTTGGTAAGTAGGCAAAATGACACACCAACCTCCAAAATAAGAGCAAAATGAAAGGGTTCCCTCATTCCAGGTTATTTAACAGGTTTTATTTACTATTCAGAGGAAATAAAGTAAAATGCACACAGAGGAAGAAATACAGTATGTTCAGCATTGTATTGTTCATGTCCTCTTAAAACTGAATACAAGGGAGCAAAGAGAGGCCCAAAGCCAGGAAGAAAAATATACAGCAAGAAACTGCCACTGTTACATCTGAAAGATATGGACCAAGCACTCTCTGGTTATGTCCCTCCTTGGGAGATGATTTCCTTCTCAGACACAGTTTTAGTCCTAAATTATTCTCTTTCTGGTGGCATGGGAATTTGCAGTAAGGCACTAGGCTTAGTTCTATATATAAATATTTTTTTTCAGTATTATCTATAAGCTTCTTAAAATAAATATTAAGAAGTCGCACTCAGGTCAGAGACACTGCATTTTGACTTGCTAACACCTACGGGAAAGTTTCCCAATAGATATAATTTAATGGAAAGGAGTTCTTTTGGAAAGGAGGAAGGATTTGCATTTCTCTAAATGTAACAATGCTCAAGGCAAGGAGAAAGTGTTTCAATTAGCCTACACGTAGCAACCCACCGTTCTGGTTTCCACATAGGATGGCTTTTTATCACTCATTTAACAGGTAAATCAGTCTTGCCCTAGTTATGTTACTTTTTGGAAGCTTTTCAGGCAATACCTTCAGAAGAATAAATCACCAGATAACATTAAAAATTAAACGCCAGATAAAGGTGTGAGGAAATGACACTGGTCATTAAGAAATCCAGTATTACACATTGTATATAAGAAATTATTAAAACAGCAGCTCTAAAGAACAAACAAACATCCCCACCACATCTCTCAAATGAAGCAACAGTCTATACTTTTCTGGTTTTCCATATCCTGTAGTAAGACCTGAAAACCTCCATTAATACGCAGGAAAAGCAGACATATTACTTGATTTTTCTCAGGACTGCCCTCCACCAAATTGTACTTATGTCCTACTCTGTAACACTCCTTTAAGAGGCTCAATCCAATACAAAGATTACTGACTTCAGTTAGTCATGTATCTCCTCTCCCTTTCTAAAGCAATAGAAATGTTATTCATTTCCAGAGCACAGAGAAGCTGCTGGGAGTCATAAAAGGCCACCACCACAGAGAATTTCCTGCAGCAATGAGAACTTCCCAAATACTAACTGTTTTACCATTTTTCCCATCCTTGACACCAACTAGATTACAAGCACTTTTGAGGGAAAGCTCTTTTTCTCTTGTGCTTCTACAAAGCCAAGCCCAGTGAAGCAAGCCTCACTATTAGGGAGCTAGGAGTAAGAGATTACTATCTGAAGTAGAGAGCAAAAGGCTGACAAAACAGTGTGGATTTATCAAGCAATGGATCTGTATTAATTATTCCTGTATTCTGTATCAATTCTGTCTGTTCAGAATTTGAGCAATGTTCAGTTTCCTATCCTGGAACAAACAAAGAAAAGGAATCTATAAGCATTTACTATTTGGCCACTGGTATGTTCTCTCTTATTTTCCATTTCTGAACTACCATTATAGGTCCTCACTGCAAGACCAATTTAATAATTCATGACACCAGGCCCAGTTCTCTGATAAGTGCTGCTTCTCTTGCAATTTGATCACAGAACACCACAGTGTGGTATCACCACATCAAACACACCAAACATGCTGAATCACTACAGGCCAACAATAAACAGCAAAAGCATGATGAGAACCTTTCCTTTGGATCAAATTACACACATTCTCTGTAGAATGTACAGATATGCCTGAAACAGCATGCTACAAAAATAAAGAACTTCACATTTAATGAAAAATTTATCTCTGGTCTTCTCTGACTGTCTGGATTTATTGCAGTGGCCACAGTACCAGGGTATCATTTGTCCTTGCCTAAGTGAACAGCACAGCACTCAGAAGTGCTTTGTGTTAAAAACTGGGAATCTTTCAGGATGCCAACACTCCAACAGAGATAAAACTTAAGTTTGTAAGAACCACAGAGTAGTAGCTATTTTCAAATGGCTGTGTTAATATACAATATTAGTAGGGCAAGCATTAGGGTGGATATCGGTGACAATCACAAAACAGAAGAGACAGTTGTCTAAAAGTATCTGTGTGTACGGAGAGCTCAATGCCAGCATTCAGAAAGCAGCATGCCAAGACTGATACTCTCTTATCCAATATGCAACTTGTAAAGAAGAAATTCCTCATATGGATAAAATCCTTTTCTGCAAGACTATTTCCCTCTGGGAAATAGTAAATCCACATTCAACTCTACCTCAATAACCACCTCATTACAAATAAAATTACCTCTAAAAATAGACCTCTAATGGCACTTACTACACTGTCACACAGCACAGCCAGGGTAAGAGGTTGTCATCTTTTTTCTTTCCAAGCTACTTGATCCCATCTTCTCAGACGTAACACCACAATGTAAACATAAGCTAAACCAGAGCAGTGACACCACCATCTAAACCATGATTTGCCTGAATTTTGGAAAGAAGAGACATTTCAAATTCAACTGGTAAATCATAAAAGGTTTCTCCTCATCTCTCTCAGAGGAACAAGATGAGATTATAAAATGTACATCTTGCATATTGATTGTTTTCCCCCCAAAAAAAATCTTAGCGGGCATCATAAATAATAATTTAGCCCAATCCTTATTTTGTATTTAAAACCCAAATCCCCAGATCATATGCAACCTACAACAGAAAGGCTCTGTCTTGACTCAGAATACTCCAATTACAAAACTTCCTTTTATAGCTGTTAAATTGCAAAGAAGAACAAAATAATACTTTATCCTACAACTCAGAATCCAAGCATTCTGAGAAGTTCCAGAAATACAAACTATACACTGCATAATACCAGCAATGTAAAACTGCATTTAAAGATATCAAATGTGCCATTTCAGTAAGACTGAGACTGAATCCTCCATCCTCGGATGTTTTCAGACCCAAGCAGATCCAAGAAACCTACTCTTGAGTTCAGAGCTGGCCCTATTTCAAGGAGATTGGACTAGAGGTCTCCTGAGATACTTTCCAGCCTGAATTGTCCCTACGATTTCTCACACAGTTTGCATGCTAACTGTTATGAACCCTAACTGTATTCTCTGCTTGTGACAACAATTAAATCTGAACAGCACAATACTAGTAACTATCCTTCAGAAACCAAAGGCCATAAATATTACAGGAAAACAAATACTGTAAAGAACTTTTGATACCTTGACTTATTATTGGTAGAAACAAATAAAGAAAAAATTGAACACAATGAGAATTAATAATTATAGGCCCAAGTTTATCACGGCAACAAAAGCCTGTGCAGTTGTTAGTGTCTACATAAAAAAAATAAGATTTATCTTACAATCAGAATGTGGATATGCCTCTGTTGCTCCTTCCTAAGATCAGCAGCATTAGTTAGTATAAAATGAGCATAAAATGAACCAAGGGACAACTGAGATCACTTTCTTGATCTGCTGAAGGATAAAACAGAACCAGTACAGAAGACAAGCTCCAAAGTAAACAGCTGCAGAACATTTAAAGTGCTTTGCTTGATGCACTTGGGATCTCTAAGTACAGCCCAGTAAGGTGGCATCTGTAAGCTACAGAATATGTCAATTCAATTCTGTTTGCATCTCCTACAAGTTTGTTTTCATCTCTCCTTCTTCCTCTTCATTCAGAACTTACCTATTTCCTACCCTCCTTCTAAAAATTCTCATATTCATCACCCTTTCAATGAAATACCTTATTTATACACCAAAAGGGGAGGGGACGAAAAACACACACAAGAAAATCATGTTCTCTACATTCTAGATAATTATCTTTATAACTGAAATGCTTTCTTTGGCCTATTTTTCTCCAAAGAAATTCCAAAGAACAGGAAAGCTTAAAACATTGAAAGTTTGTATTTTGAATATCCAGAAGATTCTGACTTCATGACATTTGCTAAATGGACAAAACAGATGTGACAACAGCTGTGTTTTCTTCCAAGCAAATTTTACAAAGCATACAAGAGTTTTAAGACTACAAAAACCGATTTTTCATTTAAAAGAACATGAAAGATTTCAATTCTCTTTCCAAAAATGCAAAACACATTCTTGGATCACACTTACCATTTTCATCTCCAGCTCCTTTCCGACCATCCTCTGGAGAAACGTGCACCAGCTGCAGAATAAGGGGTCTTCGGGTGATAACTCCAGTGCCTCGTGGGAGTAGATCCCTCCCCACAAGACTTTCCAACACAGAGCTCTTTCCACTGCTCTGAAAAGTAGAATACAGCTACATTATTGTCTGAAATATAAAAATGCTGTGATATTTTAGTTTGCTTTCATCTGGCCTGCAAACAGCACTCTTGTTTCATCCTCTGCTATAGAGTGCCAGAAGGAGTATATGACAGACTCCTTGCAGATATAGCAGTGCCACTGCACAGGCACTGAAGGACACAAGTCTGTCACAAGCCAGGAACTGTCTAACCCTGCTTAGGATACTCAGAACAGATATCCATCTACATGGTTTGTAAGTGTCCAATGGTTTCTATCTCTTGAGGTTAAACTAAACATGTAATAGGTTTCAGAAAAATTAATCTCCTATTTAACATTTTCTACCAAACTCTCCAGAAACATTGCTAGAAATAAAAATGCTTTCCTTTATAATGTTGAGAAAGAAATTCAATGTCTTGTACTATGTAATTTTCTAACATCTTGAAGTAAAACTACTTTGTAAACTGAGGAATTTAACTCTCTGTTAGTATTTGTTAGAATTAACACGGGCTGGCTATATTAATACCAGCAGCAGCTTTACACAAACATATATTAACTATGTATACTTGATACATTAGGCTGCTACAATGTTATATTCCTTTCAGTCTGAGGTTTGGTTGGGTGCAGGTTTTTTGTTTGGGTTTTTTTGGTTGGTTTGTTTTTAGTTTTGTTTTTTTTATAAGGTATTGTATCAGCTTGGTAAGTACAGATGTTGGTTTACACCATAAATATAGAAACAAACATTGCTTCATGGCATCCCACACTTTCTCTCTCTGTATATATTTAAGTATTTACGTAACAACAAACTATAAAAAGTTGGGAAACACTTAAAGCCCATGAAATTATGAATACTCTTAAGAGTCTACATTTAAAATGTTCTCCTGCAGGACTTTTGTAAAGGATTCACAATTGGTCCAACAAGCAGCTGCAAACACTTGGTTTTTAAAAGTGATTCCAGACCAGTACCATGTTAAAACTAATAATAAACAATAGACCCAGCTACGTCAACATAATACTCAGTCTGATTGAGATTTTATCTTTTTAATAAAACTGTATTAAGCTCTTTCAGTTTCCTGCAGTTCTAAGTCTACATACGGATGTCATGAGCAAACCTGCTCTGACAGCCATTGCCACCATCTAGGAACTGTTTCTGTATTAATGCAACTACCAACCAAGTCTCGTTAAAAAACAAACAAAACAAAAAAAAAAAAAAAAAAAGGAAACCAACAGATGTTTCTGACACCTGGAATGTGCTATATTATGTAACTGCTCTAGAACCTCCACTCAGCCTACCAGATCTGAAATAACAGATTTGAGACTTCAAGTAAATTCTGAGTATAAAACCTAGCATAAAATGATATAAGAAAAGTGATGAATATCCTTGAATCTCACAAAGTTAGTGAAGTTACGTGACTTTCCTAAAAATGAAAAATAGATCAGAGGTCAAGCAATACATTACTATCGGACAGTGCATTTCTACTAGTGCAGTGAAACAAGACATTAATCTATTATATGAGAGCTTTATAAACTATTGAAATAGGGCTTAAATGCAGAACTACAAAATAAGTATTAAAATACAAGGCCAAACCCCTAGAAAGTTTGACCAGCAACAAATTAAAGCCTTCTTTTATTGTATCACTTTATTGCATATCCCTCATGGCACAGAAAAAAAAAGACGTTTTATCAAAAATATCATTTGTCTCAATAGGCAAATAATCTACCAGTGTAGATTATGTATATTTTTCAAAGTAAATCTAAAATTTGACAGCAGTGAGATCAATAGTCTAGAAAAACTTGAAAAAAGAGTGGGTTCGAACAGAAATACAGCCTTATTAAGATTTGGTTTCCCTTCAAAAGACTCCCCTAGAAAGTCATTAATAATTTTCTTCAACTGTCTTTCTCCAAACCAGCTTTGGGGACCTTCCCTGCAAGGAGTTTGTAACAGACCACTGGGCACTGAACTCTCACCAAATAACTTAAGACCAACCTCACCAAACCATGGACTAGTCTGCAAGCCTCCCTGAGAGGGTTTCTCTTCTGGCACACTTCTGAAGTACTACCGATATTACAGACTGTGAAAAAACAAACTTCACAGTGACAAATAACAAACCACTGTTCAACCAACTTACTTAAAACAAGTGAAATGTCTAACCAAAAAAATGAGAAACAGTCATCTGCTTCATTGGGGAAAAAAACCAAAGGAGACCAGTGTTTCATTTATTATAAATAATTCAAACATTAAGAGGCATCTGGATGTGGCACGTGGGGCTATGGTTTAGGGTTGATTGTGCTGGGCTCATGGTTGGACTAGATGATCTTGAAGACCTCTTCCAATCTTGATGATTCTGTGGTCTCTTGAGCAAGATTTCTTAGACATGGGCAAAATGATCACTCAATTTCAAAAGGCTGAAGATCAGACTTACATGAACTAGCTTCTCATGAACATATAAGGGATGGTAATAAATGCCTGGAATCCTTATCAAGAACCTCACCACAAAAGGAAACCAAACTTCATGGGACAAGCAGCTGCACAATGATGCTCTTCAGTCTTTCCAAGGGAATGGTAATGTAGGAAGCTAAAAGGGGCACACACCAAGCTATGTATACAAGCAAACCACTGTGCCTTACACCACCCCAATTACGTCTGGATGGAGAAGGAGCAATGTGGATCCTTTGCAAATACACCAAATGAGACATTACAGTACTCCATGCACCAGGAAATTCTTTCAAATTGCATTACACTCCCAACAACAGCAATCTGTTGTTGGAATACAATTATCTAATGACGCACTTCTTAATCTGGACTCCTCAGCATCCATTACCAAGATTTGTCTGGGAACACATTGAGGAAGGCAGTAAACACAAAGCTGATCTTGTTTTCCCAGTGGGGGGAAGTGAAAAATACAGGTCTGTTAAGAACATAAAGTCAGTTCAGCCAGTCCTTCATACAATAGATGTAGACAAACACTAATACTGATAACCAAAGGAATTTTTAGGAATGAGTCTGCAGAAGCATCACATCTGTTTTGTCATCTCATTGAAAAGCTCATCACGATTTTAAGCATGGACTAAAACCCATAAATTCGTTTCATGATGAATCAAAAAAAGCATTAACAAACTAACTTTTCATAGGAGATCTGGCAGATTTTCCCTCTGGACCCCAATATCTGATCCTAATTTGAAATATCTATTAGCTGTGATATCTAGAGGAACTTAATAGGGATTGTTCAGAAAAAAAAGGGTGGAATAAATACAGGAACATCTTGTGTTACTCCTCTAACCTTTGTGTCAAACTTCCATGGCTGAGTGTTTTACCCTCTGCTCTGTCAACCACCACCCAACTCATAGAGAAACACCTTAGTCAGTAAAACCACGCTCCCCAGAAGTACTAAGATAAAAAGAGATGATGCACACAGGACTTCAGTATTTACACCATATACACTGTCAGAGTGAGTTGAAACCTTATCAACATTACCACTGCCTTTGTAGCACCTGTACGTTCATCTTTGCTTTAGATTAATCTGAAGATGATGTTGACAATTATGGATGAAGGGCAGTCACTGGGAAACAACTGTGCACTTACTCTGCCAAATTAAGAAGCTACAAGTTGTAAGAATCGATCCACTCCAAAAAGCGAGCACCTCTTCTTTAACAGTCCTCACGAGGTTGCTCTGCCTCCCTATCCTTCATTTCTTCTTTACTTGTCCCTGCATATTTCAGCTGTGTGCACTTAAGTATCAAAAGGCATTTGCTCCCATCCATTATGCTAAACCTTATGAGAAAACGTAGGTTAGAATCTGCTGCATTACAAACCACAATTTTAGGAATTCAGAAGCAGCACACAGCAAGTGCCTGATTTTATAATTGTCCAGCTTCATTAACAGCCAGAGATGTTACTTTCAAAAACACTTTAGGGCTGTTGACAAGTCAAATGGAAGAGACCCCGGTTTGAAAATGCTGAAGTAACACTATGAGAAACCATTCACATTCATCCCATCCCATTTACTTCATCAGTTTTCTTACTCTATTTCCACATCCTCATTAGCATTCCTATTTCAGAAGACTTGTGTCCTACACTAAACAGAATGCAAAGATGTTTTCTCCATATCAGAAAAAGAACCCTGAGCTAATTCTCTTGCATCACTGAGTTATTCGCCACTTTCAACGCTGTCTGTAGGGACAAGGGCCTAGAAGATCCTGATGGCAAAGACCAGGGCAAAGAAAGGATCGAGCACCTCAGTCTTGTCCATAATCACTGCCCCTGGATCACCCGTCACAGTCAGCAGCAAGCCTGTATTTCCTCATTTCTCTTTTTTCTTAACTGCTCTAAGTCCCTCCTGCCCTTGATGTCCCCTACCAGTAGCAGTGACTTTCTCACTATCATCTCTGCCTATGCAGGCAGTATTTTTATATCCCTGAGCAAGCTTGTCTTCATTTCTACCTCCTGCACGAATCTGCTGTGTTGAGGCTGAGTCATGAGCTCCCTCAACACTGCTCTCTTTAGACCTCCACTCATTTTCCCAAGTGTTTGGACTACTGCTTTGTGCTCCATCAGACTGTCCTTAAAGGAATGCTAGGTCTCTTGTGATTCACTGTCCTTTAGCTCACGGGATCCCACCAATTAGTTCAGTAAATCAGCAAAGTCTGCTCTTACTCTTCTGAAGTCAAATTAACACAAGGCTCACCTGGAGTCTCTCTGATGCACAGGAACCATCAAATTTCTTACAGTCACTTGCTCAGATTGTTGACTGCTGTGTATTTCAGGTATTATTTAAATGATAATGGACTTCTATCAGCTGCAACAAATTTCAAGTCATCTCACAAGAATCTCCTGCATTCCTTTGCTATCTTTCGACTTCATAATGTCTTTGTGGAGCCAATGCACAATACATCATCTGTCAGAAAAAAACCTTTTTAAGGAAACATGTCCAATAAACTACTAGGAAACATCCAAAACAAAAATTAGTTGAAAGGAATGTAAAACTTATCTCAATGCTTTTGATCAAGGCAAACTGATAACTTTTTTTACTGTCTCATCCACTAGGAAAAAAATGCAAACAACTCCTGCAATACAACAGAAGAACAGGACAGCAAATGAAAATAGAGGCAGTGATTTTGGAATTCCCTTTTGGAGTGGCACAACACAAATGTTTAAGAATAGTGAGGAACTGTGAAGTAAGAGAGACTTCTCAATGATACATCATAATTCCTGAGGAATTCTATTAAGGAAAGCAGAGCATCTGGTTTGACATCTGAGATGAAATGGTGGCAATTTTGGAGTTTCTGTCATGCAAGAAGTATAAAAGTCCTGCTGGTAAATCATGCTCTTGGCCATACATACATATACATTTTACTAAATTTTCATTCTATCGTTGGGAAATAAAAGCTAATGCACTTTTGCTGGGATCTCACCCACGGGAATATTACCCACACTAGTGCTTTAAAAAGTTATTTGCCGTAGCCATTCTAGAAGAGTTCAGCCTGCTCTAACTAAAGAGGAGCAGTAGGTTTTTTTTCTTTCCTTATTTTGCAAATCTGAATTATTCTGGAGTAAAAGGTGAGTACACATGCAATTCCAGAGCAGTTCCACAAGGGAACTGCTTTGGTTGGAACAGCTATTATAACAAAATTTTCCTATTCAAACTAGAAACACCCCAAGCTAGGCTGATTCTAAACAGCTAACAAATTTAAACATTCATTTACTAATAAAAAAAGAATGCTAAAGCTATAAGCACAGAAAATGGATTATTTTAAGATATTGTTTGAAACAAAATTACACTTCTAAAAGATGCAAAAGAGACAATAGGCTGATCCCAACTTCAGCAAGCAGTAAAACTAGCATAATGCACTGCTCTTTGTTGCAAAATGCATGCAAGAGCTTGTCCCAACTACAAGACTGTTGTTCCTGCAGGGCATTCCCCATTTATCTGAATAGAGAGCTCTCCTGAATAAGACAGGGAGAGACTCAAGTCATAGGAACCACCTCCACATAAAACAGCTAGTAAGGAATGCTAGAGCTGGCACAGCTCAGTCAAAATTCTTCAGAAATCCTGCATTTACACTGTATCTAACCAGAGACATGTGTCAAACAACAGCAAATACAGCAACAACTAGCAGATGTTTTCTTCCCCAGTACATCAATTCCACAAGCCCTCCAATAATTCACTTAAGAAAAAAAATGCCTCTTTTAAGTACAAACAAGTTACATACTCTCAGATCATGAAACTGGGGTATTTGAAGATTCACAACTGCAAGCCAGGTATCTTGACCTTGATGCCTTTTTCTGGTCTTAGGAAATAAAGGCTCAGACATGGTGAAAGGGTTGGGGGTTGTTTACCTTGGTATTTTAATAGGATCCCGTTCGATGGCTTCTGCCGTCCAGGTAGAACACATCACAAAAGCCCCATCCCCCCAGTCGAGTATACAATTAAAGACTCTACACATTTGCATATCTAACAAGAGGGCCCAATAAGGGGCCTGGGTGGCCTAACTTCTAGTTTACAGAGTCTGTCCTACTAGGAGACCTTGAGGGCTCACAAAAACAGGGTTTTTGGTCTTCTAACTCTACGTGGCTTCAGGGGTGTTCAGTCTACTAGCCTGCTAAACACCATGAAACCAGGCTAAACTATCACCTAAAGCATCACAAGTATGCATGCTAATACTTGTGAATATAGGGAACAGTGTAAGAAATATCCAGAAGAAAAGCAGAAAAATTCTTCAGGCATCAACCTCATAGTATTGTGTATACTGCTATGTTCATGACTTTCAGTAAAGGGAATCAAAATAAAGCCAACTTGCATATTCAAATTTTAAAAGTTCTAAACAGTATTATTAAAAAAGCCCCAAACCTTAAATCTCTTAGTCAACCTTCTGGCTACTACACAAACAAATGTTTTCCAAGAACTATACAGCCATTTTTTCTCCAGATTGTGGAAAACAAATGCCTGTGCTGTCTGTTTGAATACTTTCCCCTCCACCTTCCTGAACATTTTTTCTTTGCACTGTGCCCCCTGGACAACATACAATAGATCCACCTGGTCTAATTAAAATGCAAGTTTTTTAAGAAAACAATGGCCAATACAAGATGAACAGGACCCTTGCAGTAAAACATCAAAACTGGTGAAAAAACAAAACAAAGCACACAAACAAAACGAGAAGCACAAGACTTCTTTATCCACATCCTTCTACAAGTGTGAATTCTGTGCAGATTCCCCACTCTTCTAAAGTAACCAGGCATTTGCAAAGAATAAAATCAGTATCTTCTTTTAAATGGTGTTTAATAATTCTTTCATAGCAAGAATCATAAAACGTCCAAATGCAGGATTGAGTTATCAGATGTATCATTTTATTTTAATTGATATGAAGTCTGCAGACAAAAATAGTGAAAATGCCATCCTTTCAATCACAGAAACCTTCAGGACCCAAAAAGTTCTGCTGTTCCAAAACACAGGGTGCCCATCAGAGAAAAGAAACAGCACAACAGTAAATGTTGTTTGCACTGTATCGTATCAGAAGTAATATTTCTATTATGTCTGGTAAATATAAACAGCTAATTAATGTCAGCCTCACTTCGCTGCTTTTCTGAAACAAACAGCGTATCAGTCGGGGCATGACTTGACAGAAGCAAAGAATGGCAAAAACAAAAAACAGTTACACCCAAAACTGTACATGTCAGATACAAAAACAAAGAAAAAAACCCAAATGAAACCAGGAAGTTTGCAAAACATTTGGGAGAAAAAACAAACTGTCCTCAGCCCAAATGGAAGCTATGCTCTGGTTACATCCCCTATTCAAATGTAGATACAAATGGGTTTTTGCATCTGCTTGAAAAGCCAGGAAACATTCTTGGACAAAACAACAACAATAAAAAATACAAAGAAAAATCAAAACTAACAAACAAACAAAACCCCACAGAAATGAAACCAACAACCCAGCACAAGAGGAGGGACGAAGATATGGCTGCGCTCGGCACGGGGTTTTCCTGGCTGCCTGGTACAGTCTGGAGTTTCCTTCACCTCAAAGTGTTTTTTTGCCAACACAGTGTAGGCTACACTGAATGAGCTGAGTGGCTTAAATTTCTGTTCCCCTGCCAGGGAAAGTCACAGAAGCTCTGCAGAGCACCTGAACTTTCAGACCAATGTGTCAGTCTGTCTCAGATGTGATGCTTTGATAGCACCTGCTGGATTCATCTCCTTATCCCACTAACCAGGACAGTGCATTACCCTCCCATTGCTGTCAACTTTGTAACAGCCAAATTACCATCCCAACTATTTATTTCACCAGAAAATAAACTTGTACATATTCAAGTGCTCAGGCTCTGCCCTCAGCTCAAGAAACCATCCTCCTTGTAATAAATAGTGGTTTAGCATTGAAATATCAAACATGATACTTACTCCAAACAGTAGAATAATTACATAAATGTAATGCTCATTTGTGAGCCAATCCTAGGGGAACACCCAAGAGAAGTCTACACTAAATACTGTAAATTACACCTCCCCATTTAAATTCTCAAAATGGCATTAACACATGATCAAGCAAAAGTACTCTATAAATGCACACATGAAAGGTCGCTCCAAAATCACACTTGTGAATTCCATCAGTTGCTACATCAATTTCACCACAATGGCTCTACTTCAATTAACATGACCAAGTGCAAATAAAGCCCACAAGGTGTTTTTATAATGTCAGCATTAGAGGAATTTTGCTACAAAGCTGACACTAAAGTTTGTATATAAGTAGGTTGATGACTACTAAAAACCCCAAATATATTCCAAGAATTTATGGCACAAAAAATAAGGACAATTCATTTTTACACATTTCTAGGCAGCTATTTTGCTGTCTGGCTGGTTTTCTTAAATTTATTCTGTATCTTATGCCCACTTTGTTAGTGTAGGCATTTAATTTTTGTGATACCACCTATCCATACAAAAGGCCATAACTCACCAAATTTCTTCTCTTCCCCTTCCTCCTTTTACTGTAGTTTTAATGTGTTTGGTTGAGGTACTTCAAAACCACTTTGTTATCCCTTACAAATACACAGCACAAAGCATTTGTATAAGCAAGAACACTGAGTACTACAGCATTATTGAAAAAATATTTTTATATAATATGCCTAACCTGGACACTTTTTTTCCTGCACTTCAGTCACACAGTTCTAAAAATGGATCTGGAATACTGAATTGGGGAAAAAATAGAACACCTATGTGGGAATGGCAGAAAAACCCTGAAACAGTGAAGAAAAATCGGCAGTCTGAAGGTGTCCTCTGAGTTCTATCAGCACAATCCCCAGTTTTCTTAAATGACCCTGTCCTAGGATACAGAAATAACTCACATAATATTTATGTGGAGAATGAAAAGGAATTCTCATATGGCTGAGTGGCAGGAAAACGACTGGAAGTGCAAGACACCATGTAAATGTGCAAAATTTATTGAGAAATAATTTGCAATTAGCACCAAAATGCATCTAGAAAGAGGAAAAATTATAGCATTTCAATTGCTCAGGGCACAAGGGCGGTAGGAAATGAATCTCAAACATCAGAGGTGGGGGAAACACAGGAAACAGAAAATACCCATAGCTGAATTTAGGCTTATAAGCAGCTTCTAGTTCTACACACTCTAGGAAAGAAAGAATTAACTTAATGCACAGAATAAGAACCAGAGAAAGACATAAGTACAAAAAAACAAAAGGCAGAGAAGAGAGAGAAAAATAAATAGAAAACACTACTTCAAAAAGCATTTTTCCTCTCCTTGCTGAACATGTAAAAAGGTCACTTAAGAAAAGCAAGTGACAAATTGGAAGAAAAAAGCATAACTCAATTAACAGGGAATTATAGAAACCTTAACTGGCAGCATTTGCTTCCTACAAAAAAACTGGAGATGAAAAGTTCAAGACTGTTTATTGTGAATATTATTCAAAGAAGAAAAAGCAAAGACAGCATATGCCAGTGGGCTACAAATACATCAACTGCGAACAAACTCAAAGGCCACACAGCACTTCATCAAGAAACAGGATTGTCTAAAAGGAAAATGTTTAAAAAAACGAAGCAAGCTACCAGCAGCAAAACTATCAGCTCTAAGGTCATATCTGACACATCTCCAGAAATCTGATCTCCAATAAATGAACTCCAAATTAACAGATTAATAAAACTGTATTTAAACTAAAACTAGTTGCATAAAATAACCATCTACAGGATTACTATGTCAGCAAAGATATTTTTTTCTTCCAACAACCCTGACTAAAATAAAAAAAAACTCCAAGATACAGCTTGCTAGATATTTTACTATATATTTTTCTGGAGTCAATAAAGGACTTTGTTTTGTCATGGTAGGAAATTTCATGCTACCTCATGGGAGTTTGTAAATATCCTGAATACAGCGCTGAATAGATATTGATACTAATGGGTAGACTACTGAAAGCAAACACAAGTCAATACTGCCTTAACTCTCAGTATTTACTTATGCAAAGTATTTACACCTAGGAAAAGATAACTGGGACAGAGTTATTTAAAAGTATCTTTTAAAAATGTCATTTCAATATACTTCATGAAGTGAAACTGGAAAAAATACTTTTTTAATCTTACAAAGAAAAATGCCACACCTCTGCATTGCATTTACACATACAGCTGGTGGTTTAAGTTGTTTAATAAAAATCCTGAGTGCGGAGTGGTTGGTATTAAAGTCTTTGGTGAGCAAGCCATTGTCAAGGAGCACAGCACATTCAACAGATATTTACATTTCACAGAAACAAAATGACAGCTCCATTAGCTTCAAGTTTTACTTCTGTTTAACACTTCATCTTCTACTCCCTTGTGACTGATGCAGTTCTGGTCAAGCACGTTCAGCTGCCAAAAGTTCTCCTGAAGTGCAGCATCCCATTTGAAGAGATATGACAGGGTCTGAGCTATCTCCGAGCCCAGGAGCGTTACCGGGCTCACACGCACGTGTTGAAACGGTTGCAGCCAACAGCCGCTGGCCTTGCCTCTCACCTTCGCTCCCCAAGGCAAGCCAAGACAAAGAGTCCAAACGGCACAAGAACTCGGGGGAAATGACAACCATTCACGCCTGTCAGCAAGACGCCGTTCCGCCGCCACATCCCTGTTACCCGGCCCTCACTGCACGGCCGCTATCGGAGGAGCGAAGCCGCGGGCGAGCAGCGATGGCGCTCACGCTGACGCACCGGGGCGGCTGCAGCTCCGCGGGTCCCCCGACGACCCCGGCACACCGGTGTGCGGGCCGGAGCCACGGGAGCCGCGGGACACGGGGGCACCGGAGACCCGCCCCTCCCCGCAGCCCTGCGGAGCTCCTCGGCCGCTCGAACTTCTCCGCTCCGGACTAGAGTCAAAGGGCGGGCGGGCCATGAGGCGCTCCCGGGGCAGCCACGGGTGAAACAGCGGAGCAGCGGAGGGAGAGCGTGGAGACCACGGGCGTCGAGGGCGCCCCGCCCGCCGCGTCCCCCCGTGCCCTTGGCAGAGGCAGCCGCGGGGCTGTAGCGGCGGAAGCGCGATGGACGCCCCGACCTTGCCCTCGGGGAGGTGACCGCCCGCGCCACCGGCCCGGCCCGCCTCACCTGCGTGCCCACCACCACGATCTGCGGTAGTTGGATGATGTCGGCCCCCACCGTGTTGAACACGTCCTGCAGCTTGTTAATGACGGGGATCAGCGCCTCCATAGCGACGGGGAAAGGGGCAGGGCGGGCGAGGCGGCGGCTGTCGATGGACGTGACGGGACCCGCGGCTCCCTCCGCGGCTCCCTCAGCCGCTCCCTCAGCCGCCCCCTGCGCCTGCCGCCAACGGCGCCGGCCCCCACTCACGGCCCGGCCCCCAGCAGCCCCTGCGCGCCCGCCGCACGCACTGGCGGCGCCACCGAGCACCATGGGAGTTGTAGGCCATGGGGGCTGCGGAGGCCCCTCCCCGGGCCGCGCCCTGCTCGGGCAGCGCTGGGGCTGCGGGCACGGTGGGGTGGCTGTGGTTTTGTATCAGAAGGCATAACGAGGTTTTATTACACAGAATCACAGAATGAGGGATGCTGGAAAAGACCTCTGAGATCATTGGGTCCAACCTGTGAGGGAACACCACCACGTCAAGCAGACCGTGGCACTGAGCGCCACGTCCAGTCTTTCCTTAAACACCCCCAGGGGCGGTGACTCCAGCACCATTGTCTAATGTCTAATCCATCCCACCATTCCAATGTCTAATCACTCTTTCTGTGAAGAAGTTCTTCCTAATGTTCAACTTAAAAATCCCCTGGTGCAGTGTAAGACTATGAGCTCTTGTCCTGTCTCTGTTACCTGGGAGAAGAGCCCGACCCCCACCTTTCAGGGGGCTGTAGAGAGTGATAAGGTACCCCCTGAGCCTCCTCCTTTCCAGGCTGAACACCCCCAGCTCCCTCAGCTGCTCCTTACAGGACTTGTGCTCTAGACCCTTCTCCAGCTCCGTGTCCCACTCCAGGCCCAGTCCAGCAGATGCCATAGGCATCCCGTGTGGGGCAGACTGGCCTCGTCCTGCCCAGAGATATCAGCAAAGAAAGGACCTGAGTGGTAAACTGCCAGAGCTTGACAGCATCTGCTGTCACAAAGCCAGCAGAGCAAGAAAATGAAGCTGCTGGGGCAGGGAAGAGGCATAATGGAGGTCATTTCTTGCACAGAACAGAACTGGAGATCTGCTCTTACAATCAGCACAGTGAAAAGAATGTTCTTCCATTTCTGTTCACATATCGAGAATTGCAATGGACACATTTAGAACAGCTGTATTTATTCTGTTTGCTTTCTTGTGGATGTTTTTGCTTTGCTGTGAGACTCTTGGATAGTCATCTGTAATTTTGTAACTCAGATGTGTAATAGTGGGTTAGGTTGAGGTGTCTTAGGAAGTGGGAAACCGTGTGAGATCTAATAGTCAGCTGTGTTATAAAAAAAGATAGAATGAAATCAGAGGATGACTTGTGATGCAAGATCACAGCAAATAAGCCATCTCATCTTCAAATGTCTTTCTTTGAGTGCTTTTTCTGAAAGATAAATTATGAATATGCTGGCACTGAGTTAATGTGGACTTTGTTCTTTCTTGTAAGCAACAGAGTAAAAAGGCTTCTGAAAGTTTCAACTTTCGGATGGCATTGAAATTCTTATTCTATACAAATTAGCCTTTTCCGGTCTTCACATCTTGAAACACTGAAATGTCAAGGGAAAGAACAAGGATTTGTGTTCTTATATGTACATCTTTTCAACAAAATTCCTCATTGTTAGCCAAGAAATTTCACACTTTTTCTCAGAGGGATAATACTTTGTGATAAAAGCATAAAGACGACTAAGTAAATTGAAACACTCCAAAGTTAGTGTATTCAGCACAGAGAGAAGCAGTTTATGCATGTAAAATTTTGGGAAGAAGGTCCTGAATGACTGGTGAGGGCTTCTTGTCATATAAACATTATCCAGCAGTTTCACCCATTAGCTCTCAGCATCCTGCAGCCAATGGCTCCCAGAGATCATTAATACCAAAAGGCTGTTTGGCATCTGCCTCTCCAGCTTTCAGGACAAAAGGAAATATTTCTTCTTTTGAAGGTTTGCTGTTCCTTGCCAAGCATGATATCCTCTCCTTCCTTGAGTCTCTGTAAGGAAAAGAAGAAAGGAAAGGAAAAGAAGAAAGGAAAGGAAAAGAAGAAAGGAAAGGAAAAAAGCATCCCAGTTGCACAGGACAAGAAGTTGCTGGCTTCTAAAGAAGATAGATAACACCAGCTTAATTTTCTAAGCCAATCTCTTTTCTCCCACCACTTTTATTTTGTGTTATGACCTCATGGACACCACTGTGAAATGGAGAAAGTGAAATCTGGTTTCTCTCTTAATTTAGACCAGAAGTGGGACATCTCAGAAAGAATGTAAAACTGGACGAGAGTCAGAGAGGGACAAGAAGGATGATGAAAGGTATGGCAAAACTTCTATATCAAGACCAAGTAAGAAAGCCAGGAGCCTTCAACCTACAAAAGAAACAGCACAGGGTAGTGAGGACCAGAGGTCTGTGTAATCATCAGCAACCTGGAGTGCGTGAAAGAGAATCAGGTTTCTTTACTCTCCCTTCCAATAGAGACATTTTGGGAACATCTAATGAAAGTAAGAGCCAGCTCAGAACAAAACAAAGACAGTAGCCCCTTACAGGTGCTGTGGTGACCTTTTGAGCTCCTTGCCAAAGGATGCTGTAGACAGTAAAACTTTAAATTGATTCAGATGTTGTATGGATTAGTTTAAGAAGGAGAAATGCATTGCATGTGTAAAAATAGCTATGTAGGGATCAAATGTAGCAGGGACCATTTCTGAGCTGACAAAGTTTGGAGGCCAGGAGGGCAGCACACAGATGCACTGTGTGTGCTCACCCATTAGCCTGTCCCAGTATGGCTATTCTTAGAATTTTATCTGTGCAATATTTCGAGGAGTGCGCAGAGGAAATATCAGTTGCTGAACCTAGTTGAGATAAGCCAGCTTGCCCAGCAGAGATGTTGAAAGGCCTGTCAAGGTTGGGATACACCAATGGAGAAGCACAGTGGAGATGGAGGAAGTGAATTAATGAAGAAATTCAAGCAAGTACTAAAGATATAAAGCTAAGAAACATCAGAATGCTAATTTTTAACATATTTTACGTTTCTGGCAAAAAAGTGAGAGCCAGAAATACCTCTGCTCTGAAGTGTCATGGTCTGCACCAAAAACACTTACTTCAGCCCTGTTGAAGACTATGCCAAAGCAATAAATATTTTAACAAGCAGCAGTTATCTGTAGCTTTAACTTTAAATTTCCATGGCTGACTTGCATTGTACTGAGCAAGAAACTCAAAGATCTGATAGAGGCAGGAGTAGTCAGACTGGTTATTTAAGTTAATTGACTTGAGGATACAGGAGCTGCCACACCAAATGTGACCTGATATCAATCTACTTCAGGACCTTTTCGCTAAGACCTTCCAGCATCAGCCCTCTGGGGAAAATATAAAAATGCAGTAATAAGATCTTCTCATTCTAAAACTGTGTGTTAAATAATTTTGATATTGCTGTAAGATCTAAAGTAGACAGTTCAATATTTCTTCTATGTTACTGCAAACTAGATCGCTTTCTTTATCATATAATAGGGTTTTTGTCCCATCGCTCTGAATTTTTGGCTCCAATGACAACCTGTGATGGTAAATTTCATTATCCAATTATATATAATCCAAAAAATCAATTTGGTATGAGTATTATATTTGTCATCTTCTAATTTCCATATAAACCTCCTTGGTTTTTTTGTTTGGTATCAGGAGAACATTTCCAGACTTTCTTCTCCATGGCATGAATTTCGTTTTCATTTTGCACCATCATTTGCTTCCATTTTTCTCAGACAGCTGAGTCTTTTTTTATTGGCATTCTGACAGTAATGGAGAAGTCATTTGCTATTTATTTCATTTATGCCAGCCAAGGAAACCAGAAACTAGCACCTCAGCAAAGCATATTTCCTCACATCCTCTTCTGTCCAAAGAATTGTTACTGAAACGTATCAAGTATTTAATGTAGCATTTATGCCTCATACGGTCATAGTACTTTTTACTGCAAAAACAGCATTATAGAAGCAAAATACTTCTATAAATTATTCCTTACTAATGTCACCTTTTGGAGCCATGCAGCACAGCAATTATATGGGTTTGGTAGAGATCAAATTTTATGTGAAGTCAAATTGAATGGTGTTTCTGTACTCTCCAGAGCAACCTCATCATAGATGTAACAGTAACAGTTTCTTACACCAGATATCTCCACAGCGAAGATTATTAGAAGATGAGATAAATAAATTCCTGAAATCCCTCGACAGAATGACCCTTTGTCTGGCAGTTCTACACAGATTTCCCAAGGTTCTGAATCCTGCTCTCTTTTTTTTTTTTTTTTTCCAGAAGTAACAGAAGTCAGAGGTTTGAAATCCATAGTCGAGGAATTCTGCTGAGTTGGCAAAGCAAGCTCTCCTATGTGTATCAGCTGGCTGTAAAAAGCCATAGTCCTGATAGGAATTCCTGAGTATGAGGGACATGTTACCTGTGCTGGCACCCAGTCTCTGACAGAACAAAGTTATCCTGGTGTACGCATGCAACTTTGCTGGACAATGTGAACTAAACAACTGAGAGTTCCCTAAATTCTCTTACACTGAACACTGGGAAGTTACTTACGAAAATCCATTGGCTGTTTAGGGTGTCACCCAGCTTTTGGTAAAACATGCTTGTGAAACTGAAAGCAGGTTTCAAGTTATGGCACAGAGGTCAAGAGCCACAAGGCAAGCACAGCAGTTGAATCATAAATCAGTAACAAAGCCCAAGCACTCTGGTATTTGTAAGACATCAGCTTTTCTCACAAGGCCAATAGAGATAAAAACTTCAGTTGGAGATGAAAGTAATCTTTGTATCCTTCTAGATTCCTGTACAGCAGTGCTCCCTCTTTGCTGCAACTGGCGTGGTCACTTGAAATAGTAAACACAATACTTAAACAGTATGTTCAGTAAAAGATTTTGACCACCCCAATGGTTTGCAGTTCAATTTTCATGGGAAGAGTTTTTATGTTAAAGGACTAAGGTTGTGGGAATAAAGGCAATAACCTGTCTGCTGTCAAGAAAGTAACTTTTATTGCTAAATAAAATGCACACAGCATTCAACTAAGACAGCATAAATAGAAAAAAATCTTACCCCAACCAAACCTTACCTCAACCAAAACTTGCTGGTATTCAGGAGGAATTGAGCTTGTATCTTCTACTTCCGGGTGTAGTAGTTAAATAAGACCAACTTCTGTAGTCTTTTTAAAATAAAATTGTATGCCAAGAGGAGCATGATACACATTTTCTAGTGCACACTGCTTATGATTAACACAATTTTAGGTTGGGAATGTAATAATTGAGCATATGTGATTTACAACATCACACCCTGCTTATAAGACTAATGATAGCAGACACTTCATGTCTCACCTGCCATGTTTTGCTTTGCACTGCAAATTGGTCTTGAAGCATAGGGATGCAGGTCCTTCCATGTGAAACAACTGTAGGATGCACTTCAGCAACTAAAGAGCATTCACTTACTAGGACCAACTTAGTGCTACTTTGAGATCAAATTCCAAAATATAACACAGATAAGGCAGGCCTTTTGCAAATGCTGTGTCCCAGAACCTCAGGCTATAAGATTTGGATTTACTTCGTGAGAAATAATCAGGTAAGGCAGAACATGTAAGGCAGGTAGTTCTACATGCTAGGCAGTACATCTAAAGAGAACTACAATTAAATCTTATCTTCTTGCACCACAGGGTGATAAATTTAATATCATACTGAGAGAAGGTTTCCCTATTCAGTAGCAGTTAGAGTCTAAAACACATTTCCCCAAAGGAGGGACACTTACCTAGGATTTAGAAAAATTAGTTGGGCATACGACATTAAAACACATTCAAAAGAGAGCACAAACCTCCTGCCTTGTTTCCAAACACAAGCTCACAGAGTCAGCGATACAAGTTCAGTGTCCAGTGAACCCAAGAGAGAGTTCATTTCCACGTTCTTCACACAAGACTGCTGCAACTGCCTGGCTCCCAGGCAGGAGTAGGAAGGGGCAGAAGAGAACATGAGGCTACTAGAGGCCAAAGACAAAGTAATCCCACATTTTTCAGCCATGTGTTATTTTAGTATTACAAATGCATAAATCAAATCCAGAAACCTCTGGAATCTGTAAGTTAAATAAGGTGGTATTCAGTAAAATTAATATGAAGATATTTTGGGATCTACTAACTCATGTTACCCTAGATATCCAGTTAAGGATCTATTCTATGATGAGATTCTTCTGACAGCAGACATATCTTTCATTTAGCAGACAAAAACATATTCAAATCTGACAGGTGAAATTATTGATTAATTTTCTTGGTAAGATCCTGATGGTTGGAAGCCATCTCAGCTCTGTCTGGGGCAGGCAGCACGTCCTGCTCATGACACCAGAGCATTGTGCTTTTGAGACAGAAACTGAACCATACAACACAAATATAATGTTCCTCAAGGAACCAAACTGCACAGTCCTGACTTAACGCATGAACTCGGTCTGGTGAGGCTAAATATTGCCATGGCTGCCTGGTGCACAGGGCCAAGAAGGCAGGGGGTGAACAGCTCCCAGGCAAATGGTAACAATCATAAGGATCCCTCTACTTGTCCATTAAAGATGCCACAGGACCCTCCAGAACAATTTATTAAGAGCACGTAAACAAGCTGCAAATGCTGTGTTTGCCAAAGGCTGGTCTGCCACTTCTCTCGCATCAGGAAGTTCATGCAATGCCAAGAACAATTCTGTGGTAATGAGGCTGTGTTATTCAGGCTCTTCAGGAAAGCCAGAGGAGGCAACACCTACCACTTATTCACTGACTTGATGGGCTCTGGACAATTTGCTAACACATAGAAATATCGATGCTTATTAACCCTGCTGATTGAAAGGAATTAAGTAAGGATCTGCAGTGACGCATTTCTTGTATTTTGAGTTTCATGATTGTGTTCTCTTACTAAAGCACATTTTTAGGGTAAATGCTATTATTTTTGTCTCCTTGCAGAAGGCATTGCGTTGTGCTTAATGAGGAAAATGAGGTTTGGAACTGAATTAAACACAGTGCAAAAAAAAAAAAAAAAAAAGAAAAGTTATTGGGGAAAGTTACATAAACAGAAAGGGAAGCATTACTCTCTGTAGTTAATCAGTGCTAATTTCAGTTACTGATTTGTTTATGGTGTTCGCAAACAGAAGATGTAGAAATGAAACAAAAATTCTTGTATGCAACTCCTTCCAGTCAGGAAGTATCAAGTACTACAGTAACTTTTCCTCTCTCTGCTTTGGGGGGAGTGTTTTCTGCAACATTGTGCCCACCTGCAGAAGAATACCAAGAATAAATCAGATACAATCAGAACAGGTTTAATGTGTGCAGATGATGGAAACTGGAGGCAACTGCAACCAATTGTGGTCTGCTAAAGGACACATCCAGCTAATTACCTGATCATTTTTTTGCTTTGCAGCACCTCTTTAGGTCAGCGCATGAGATCATGCTGATCACTAAATATTGAGTAATACTAAGAAAAATGTGGGGTTACACTGAACGTTTTCCTTTATTTCTGCACTTTTCTATGGGGATGACAATAGAGAAGTCTGTAAAGCACTCACATAATGTCCTGGTCATATTCCCATTACAGAAATCTGTACCAAACTCTGCAGGATTGCAAAGAGCACATCTTTTATCTTTCCCACCTAGGATGTCATAGAATTAAATACCCCCTTTATAAACTCAGAATACATCTTTCACCAACTTAGCAGTATTCGTGAGTAACCAGCACTTCAGCAAATTAGATACCAGTGTTCTAAAACAAGTCCTCACAGTCCTCACAGCTTAAAGATTTAATCAGCAAAATGAACAGTAAGTGGAGTCAACAAGCAATACTTATTTAATGATGTTTTTATTTTACAGGATACAAATTCCTTTTCTTTTTAAGTACTCAACATGAATTAAAGTGCTTAATTTTTACAATTCACCCACCTTAGAATCAAATATACATATATTACAAGAAAATATGTACAATATCTTCAACTTTTTTACATTCATGTATTTCTTAACCATAAAAATGACAACTTACATTTGCACAACTTACACTGGCATTTGTATTTCACCTTTTTAATATTATTAACCTTCTTGGAAAACCAAAACAAATTTACACCTCTTCCAATTATTATATCTTTTTAGAAATGTTTTTGCAATTAAAATCAGAAATGCTTCCATAATGAAGGGAAATTAACACATATAGCCTGTAATTCTGATGTCAAACATTACAACTGATACAGCTCCCAATAAAATTAATGCATTAATCTGCCTTAAGGGCTGCAGAATAGAAAATAAACTGGTAGGAAAAAAGTACTTCTATTGCAAACTGTTCTCTACATGCAACAAATTTGGCTTCAAAATACCAGGGCACATAGATGCAAAAATGCTTTGATATAATTCCCTCTTTTCTGAATGTTTCCACCATAAATACTTAATGAATCTACGAAGATGAACTATAAACAGAAGTAGGCTGGTGTTATGCAGCAGCTGAAAACATGTTTTATTCAGAGAAATCTGCTTGACGAGTTTGAGAAAAAACACATTCTACATTCACTTGTACTAGGAAGAGGAAGGGGTGAAACAAAATGCCACAGTTGATTCTGGGAAGCAATTTAATCACAAGTTTTCAAAGGAAGCTGACTGAAATGCCTCACTGGAATTAGCATGTTTGTGGGGGCTTTTGTGTTTGTTTTTATAGGCTGAAACAGTAAACATGCCACAATAGCAGATCTACCTCCATCTTTTTCTTTTTTCTGGAAAGCATACACGACAAAGTCATTATACATTCTACTTTGAATGCAGCACAGTGTATTTTTGATTGTAAAATACTGCTTGAGAACAAATCATCTGAGTAATAGTCTCAAATATATAAATACACATATATACATATACACACATAGATATGCATGTTGGCACAGACACACATATGTAATCATTAAATTAATGTTACGTTCTGTTAAAGGAAAAGGATTTTGAAAACAGTCTGACTAGCAGATTAAAGCTCCTATCTGAGGAACATACTTACTACAGTCCCATGGGTCAGAACCAGCTAAATTCCTCACACCAACAGGGCCACAGACTAGAGCAAAACACATTAACCCCATATATTTCATTTCAGATTTCAAATAACAGTACACCACAGAGACTAAGAATGATGCCCATTTCACCAAGGGATTTATCTTAAGGATAGTCAGTTCTGCCACAAAATTATTTCTCTCCAATAATTTACTTTTAGATATATATTTCCAGCTCTTTATATTCACCTCTACATCAATTACCTCCAGCTGAAACCCATCTGAAGTTCACCTGAGCTCTGTATCTCAGCAGCTCCCAAATGGGAAGTTTCATCTTCCACAAGTGTCCTTATATAATGTAAGGCAGATTCTCCATGAATTTAAATCACTGAAGGTATAATAGCTCCAGGAGGCCTGTGCTAGTTTATGCCAGTTATATGGAGAAAGACTTTAGTTCTTGCTTAGGTTTATTTCTACGTGGAATGTTTATTTCTCTCCTGAAAGTCTTTCCTTCAGTACAAGAAATAACCACCCTCTGTTAATTTTATTTAATCTTTCCTTGAAATGAAAAGCTGATGATTTTTATTATACTAGCTATATGGTGAGGAACCCAAACAACCTGTCAAGTGTTCCCACATCTTTTCCACTTGTTTTTTTTTGGGTTTTTTTAATATATGTATTTATTTTCCTTCTGACTCCACTTGGAAGGCTCTAGAGCATACTTCTGTACTCTCACCTAAATTTTATTTAGGTGGTAGTGTATTTACTCTATATTTAATCAGTGCCTTGCCTTCACCCATAACTTAAAACATGAAGAATAAAAATCCTTTTTCCAAGGAAAGGGAGTTAGAATCTTTGAGGAGATTTATAAAGCACATTGAGATGGTTTTGCATAAAAAGGTGCTGCTATATGTACGTGCAATTAAAGCAGTTTAATATTCTACTCCAAATAGAAGAGAATGTTTTGTACTCTCAATATCAATTTTGCACATATAAGTTAAATACACTTTGGAATAAACAAAACTACTCAGCATAAAGGGATTTGAAAGTACTATATGATACAGGTTTTATAGCAGCTCTTCAACCAAACTGGAGTACCTGATACCAAAAGAGAATTTTTAGAGAGTCTGGAGGAATGGTGCAGACATGCAGATATCATGAGACACTATTTTCCCATGCTAGGAGGAGAAATAAGTAATTTCAAAAAATATACTACTATGATCCAGAAATATTAATGATTAAATTAAGTCTTGTTCTGGTTGAACACAGAAAAAACAACTAAAATAACTTTTGATCTTCTTTAAATCGCACAGAAGAAGACCGATCACTTTTAAAGTGAGAAACAAGTATTTCTTTAACACAGGAGTTGCAAAACTTAAATAATTCAGCAGTGCCATTCACATGCATTCATGCATTATGAATGACTGCTTAGTTACAGTTTATTCCTTACACACAGAGCTTTATGCTTACAAATTTAATGCCTTTTTTCTTCTCCTTAAAGAATTTAAGTATTTCGTTCAAGCTCCTACCTTGTTAGAATGATGATTTTAATTTCACTGCTTTGGTCATAGTTCTTAAGCCACAGCAGCTACAACTTTGTATTGGTTCCCCTACAGTCATAATTTGCAAATTTAAGTTAAGGTTTCAATGCTGTAGGAGGGCTTGTCTGTGGAGAACGAAGACAATAGGGTGGTTAAATTTAGAAGCAATTTCTCCATCTTCTGATGTCCTTTAATATTGGTAATATATACTTTTCCCACAAAGTATACACAGAACCACATACTTGACTGCCAAGGCATTCTGACCAGGCAATTGATTATGAGAACATGAAATGGGTTTCACTGGGGTAAATAAAATATCCTGTGCTATGTAAAATTTAATGGCTGAGAGCAAAAGTGACACTGACATCCAAACAAACAACTCTCAGTGCTAACTTAATTTCAAATTGCTTATTCCCACATGCAGGGCTTCATCTGGGAGAGCCATTCAAGAAGCTTCAACGACTCAATACCACTCTAACAATAAGGCAGCACAGAAACTGCTGCTTCTAATCACTTAACTGGAATGGGGCTTCCTACCTTGGTTAGAATTAAGTTTGTAGGATCTTAGGAAACAGAATGTACTGCACAGCACCAGGCTGCGTAGGATGCTGACCTGCTGGAGGGCAGGGAAGCTCTGCAGTGAGATTCAGACAGGCTGGATCCATGGGTCAAGCCAGATCTATGAGGTTCAACGAGGCTAAGTGCTGGGTCCTGCACCTGGGTCACAAAAACCTCTGCAGCACTACAGGCTTGGGCTAGAAAGGCTGGAAAGCTGCCTGGTGAAAAAGGACCTGGGGATGCTGGCTGACAGCAGCTGAATATGAGCCAGCGTGTGCCCAGGTGGGCAAGAAGGCCAAGGGTGTCCTGGCCTGTATCAGCAATAGTGTGGCCAGCAGGACCAGGGCAGGGATTGTCCCCCTGTACTTGGCATGGGCAAGGCTGCACCTCAAGTGCCATGTCCAGTTCTGGAACATGAAAGACATGTAAGAAGGACATGAAAATGCTGCAGTGGGCCCACAGAAGGGCAATGGAACTGGAAAAGGGTCTGGAGCTCAAATCATATGAGAGGTTGCTGAGGGTGCTGGGAGTGTTCAGCCTCAGGAAAAAGAGGCTCCAGAAGGGACCTTATCACTCTCTGCAACCCCTTGAAAGGAGATGATGGCAAGGAGGGGATCAGTCTCTTCCCCCAAGAAACAAGCAATAGGACCAGAGGAAATGGCCTCAAGTTGTGTCAGGTGAGGTTTAGATTGGATTTTAGAAAATATTTCATCACCAAGAGGGAAGTCAAGCATTGGACCAGGCTGCCTAGGTAAAGGGTTGAGTCACCATCCCTGAAGATATTTAAAAGATGTGTAGATGTGGCACTTAGGGACATGGTTTAGTGGTGGACTTGGCAGTGCTGGGCCGTGGTTGGACTCAGTGATCTTAGAGGCCTTTTCCAACCTAACTGATTCTATGACTACAGTCATTCCATCATATTTCCAGTATAGCCCAGTCCTTCCTATCTGGAACTCTTTAAACCAACTTCTTCCTTTATACTCAACAACCATGGGAAACTGTTTTTATACATTGGGATGTGGTAACACAGCTCTCCATATCCCACAAGTGCACTTGAGGCTTCTGTAGAAAACACCCACTCTTGGGAGATGGCCATGAAGGAAACATAGCCACCAAGAGTTCTGCTTGCTTACCTGAATGTTGCCCCATCCCTTGCCAAGGTATGTGCAAGATGTATTACCTAGGGAGACCTTGGCAAAAACTTGATAGTACTCACCAACATGAATCAAAACAGGCTTGAGCTGCCCATTGTTAAAAAGGTAAACACAGCTGCCAGTAGAAGTAACTTAAAATCTCTAAGAGAATTACAGAAGAGCTTGCACATCAGATAAAAGTAATACTAGGGTTATATCCAGAATAATCTGGACACAGGGAGCACCCAAGGAAGAGAATTCGGAACTGACATGCACCGAGTCAGCTGGAGAGTTAGTACTCTACCATACCATGTCCTGGTCTTTATTAACACTGGTATAAAGCTGTGGAATCTAAAGGCCATGATAGATCTTGGATCTGTGCAAGTGAGAGCAAAATCCATCCCCCTAATATTGTTACATGACATTCTTATGAATGAATGATGGACACGGAACACTCATGTATGCTTGACACTACAAACAGATATTAGTCGCTTGCTAAATGCAAAATGAGCTGGGTATTTTTTCCCACTAGTGTTGCAGAAAGAGTAAAGCAAGAGTAGGAGTTCAGTGAATAGTTTGTTTGGCAAACTCATTATAAAAACCCAACAATTTAAATCTGTCATCATGTTACTAACAAAACTGAACCTGAGCTCTTCAGCTTGACATGATTTAAAACACAGACTGCAGAGTTATTGAGAAGTAAGACTTTTGAATGTTCTTATGACAAGTTGATTGTAGAAGTTACATATTTTCCTTCCTTTAAGGGTTTAAAAAAGAAAAGACAGCAATTATTTTAACTGATAGTCAATCACTACCTCTGAGTTTGCCATATTTCATTCAAGGATATTACAGTAAAAATTTTAGGGAGGTCATTTGCATCTGTGTAAAGAGCCCTAATAGGAATGGAAGTTCATAAGGAACTTAATGTTGTAAAGCCAGTGAGTCCTTATACCCAGAAACAGAAAACAAATAAGGTTAGTTAATAAAATTTCAGATTTGCTCGGACTTCATACTAAATTTTTGTAAAGCAGGCTCCACTTTAAAACAATAATCCTTGAAGACTGTTGTCATAAATAAGCATTACAATACCTAATCTTCTACAAAAATAAAAAAAAACAACTTAAGTTCAAAATGTTCGTTTGCTCCAATAACCATAATAACAAAAATACACATTCCCAGAAGGTCACTAGAATCTGTTGCTTTTCTCAAACCACATACTGCATCTGAGCAACAAACTACTGCATTCTTAAAAGCTAACAGTGATAGAACACTGAAGAAAAGCAACTACTTGTTTAAACAACTGGAACTCATTTGTCCATTGCATGCCATTTACATTACTGCTAATTTTTTGATGCATAAAAATATCAAGATCATGAAGTGTCAGCTATTAAAACAAATCACCGAACAATATTTTTCAATTTAGGACTGTGTTTAATTTCAAATAGAAAACATGCTTTTTTTAAAATAAGTTATTCACTAATAAGAACCTAGTATCATGAAATCAAAGCAATGATCAAGTATTGTACATTTTTAATACTGTACATATATTATAGATCATTTTCTCATATTTTAGGTATTTATTTCTAGATTGAAGATCATTACATTGTTTTCCTGATAAATTGAAACCTTAAAAGCCAATATATCTGTGAAAGCAATTTGCATTACTTTAATTAAAAAGATACAAGTAAATACAACATATGTACAGAATTGTGGAAATCAATCTATAGACTACATACATTAAACCAAACTGTCCCTGCATATTTAAGTACAGATCTATTTTGGCAATGTGGAGGTATATCTTTTATCCTGTTGCAAGTCCTAGCATGTAAGTAGGAAGCTTCAAATATTTGCATTCTTAATGAAAGTAGCAAATGTTAACCGAAGAGCAACTGGATTTAAAAAAAATAAATTGCATTACAACAAACAAGTAGTACAGTAAAGTTAGTAAGTATTTTTAATAGCATTCACATTTTTTTAAAAAGTCTCTGAAATGGACCTGTACATCACTTTTATTGACGGAACATAAATATAAGAAAAAGATCCCTAAAAAGACGAGAGTTTTTTCCCCAAACATAAAGTGCCAAGATGTGTATGGTAGTAAGAAGTTTCTTTTTCTTTTTTTTTTCTTTTTTTTCTCCTTGATTGAGCAAAGAAAGGTTAACACAAAAGTTAACCACAATTTCAACTGAAATCTTTTAAAAATGCCATGTGTTCTTGAGCTTCAGCATTCAGATCTTTTAGAAGATTCAGGCTGCTCTTCTAAATTCACTTGCAGTTCATTTTGACATTCTGGTGTCTCACCTTTGACAGCTAAATGGATAACTTTCAGCCACTTCTGTTTCAGTTCCTCATTGTCTGCAGCAAAGCTGTGCACGGACTTGGACTGGGTCAGTTTGAAGCTGTGGGGGAGGTCAGCACTTTTTGAGGTGTCATCCACTGTGTAGCCCAGGAGAGGAATTGTAGCCAGAGCTTTGACATCCTGAGAAGAAGAAGTTCTTTATTAAGAACAGACAACTGATCTGCTCATTACCTCTCATTTGCTACACAGGCTGGTGAAAACATTTGCATCTTTCCTCCATTTCCAAGCAATTTGCTGTCTCTTCCTCAAATACCAGAGACAATAATTAGTAAAATCTTTTACATTTCCCCCATATGTACCTGTGGAGCACCGTACATGTAGAGCACAAGAGCCTCCTGTTTGGGTATGACGCACCATGCTTTCTGCCAGGGCTTGGACTTCTCCATGTATTGAAGAAAGCTACATATGACACTATTCCCAGAGACTTCTGCAGATTCAATCTAGGAGAAAGCAAAAAAAAGAAAATAAACTTTCCTTCAATAAAGACTAAAAACAGAAAGAACAGAAAAGCAGGAAATTTATCACCATTCATATAAAATCTTGGGCAGTATCTGCAAAAGAGCTTCAGGAAATACCCAAGAAAGATCATGAAGGACTGGATTTATGGAGAATATATATATCTATATATATGTATATTAAACATATACAGTCACAACACATATTCCCTTTGCATGTGCAATCTGTTCCTTTTTTCATCAGTAATTTTGAGTTACGGACTTCTATATCACTTCAGTTTTCATGTTGCCACCACAGCCAGCCTTTCTCTGTATCTGAGTATCTACAACGTCTGATTTCCAAAATAACACCATGTTAGGCACTGAAGTTCCACTAATTGTCCAACATGACAACTTAGCTATTTTGGCAGTCAAAATATTATGACAGAATCAAATTCAAACACATTTCTAAGAATAAAATAAGCATTCAAGCACCAATCCTAGAGAAAAGATTAGATTAATTGCTTAAAATCTGTAGACAGAGAAACATGCTACTCAAGAACCTGAGATGATAAGAAAGAACACAAAATGATTATGTGTTAAAATTTCCATTGACCTTGACTTTCTGGATGCCAAAAGCTGGGCGCAACCCGACAGCTTAAAGGTCCATTTCATACACTGATCAAAAACCGTATCTTACACTCAGACTCTGAAGAGCAAAATTTCCCCCCATTCTCCTCTTTTCCATTCCTAGTTCTTTCAGTCTGGGTATGTATTTTCAAAAATCACTGTGGTAGCAGTGGGGTTTGTTGCTATGAAAGCTTAATTGCAGAAGAAGAAAACTGAAAATTTATAAGGAAAGGTTAAATTTTATCACAGGAGCTGACATAACTGAAAGGAGCAAACAAGTTCTAAGGTTCTAAGGTTCATAATTCCCTTAAAAAAAAAGAAAAAGAAAAGTTGCAAGAAACAAAGCGATTTTGCAAAAGTGAGTGCTGGAAACCAAAATCTATGGAATGGGACAAAATTGATGCATATACTTTTTATTTCTCAAAGAGGAAATAAACCCTGCAAGAATGCTACCATTTTTCACCTATTGATAAGCCAAAATTATTGCAGCTCTACACATATAGTATTCTTGAATTACATACCTCTAAGATGCCCTTCCTCTTCTTCTCTTCACTGTCTGTACAACCAATTATAACATGATAGCAGTCCTTACAGACTTTGTTCAATTTATTGCCATCATATTCCAGATGTGCTTTGTAATCAGAACATTTCCAGCAAACCACCTTAGAAAAAAAAAATTAAGTATTTATAGAAGTTTGTTAAAATATAAAGGAAAATGAGCTTTATTCTATTTTGTAGTATTTTAAAAATTATGCAGAACAAGAAAGATGTCTTTTACTTGAAAAGAATGGTTTTCCAAATTTGTGCCACTACTTGTTAACTAGAAGTGCTTCTTCCTATTTTCCTGGTGGAAATTTTGTACTTTGCATAAAATCACATTAGACTTTAAATTATATCTGTAGTTTAAATTAGGTATAGAATCAGAATCTAGCACAAGCCATGCTGCAGGAAGAAAATCCTTCTGTTTCTTTACAAGCCAACCTGAAAAGGTATATTTACCAACTGGTTTTCTCTGCAACCAGAATGAGGTTATGAGAATGAGTAAAACCTGCAACTGAAATGACATTTTAATGATTAAAGTCTGATAAAATCAGAAATGGCTACTTTTTAAACTTGCTAACAAGTATTAGCATGTTTAAATGTATACCTACATCTATATATGTAAAATTTACAGCTTTAAAATCTATTCATAAATTCACAGAATAAATAAGCCAATATCACACTGATTTTCCCTGATTGTTCTTTTCAGTATATATATATAACTG